>CM040430.1:108129805-108350808 GCA_022702705.1 Papilionanthe hookeriana x Papilionanthe teres
AAGTTTTGCCTAAACTCAAACTTGATTAGAGTTTGATATAGGAAGTTTTGTCTATTAAATTAACAATGTTTCACAGATTTAAATGGATTTTAATGAAAAATATGAGAATTATTCGGGAATATTTTTCTTATAATTAAATAAAGTTAAAAATTTGATCTAAATATTGATAAGAATGCTTAAATAAAGTGATCCAAATTCGGGGATGACAAGTCAACAACCAGCAGGCCTCACAGCTTGCCCTCTGCGCCATTCCCACGCTGGCACGCACCTCTCTCCATTCGCTCGCTGCGCTCTCCCGTTTCACCCCGTGTTTCCTCTTGCCTCGACATCTCTCTCGCGGCGTTTTTCCTACCTTCTGCTATTTGTCGATTCTTCTCTCCTCTTCGCCGGCTGCATCTACGCCTTCCTCTCGATCTCCCGAACTTGTGCCCCTCTGTTTCCCGTGAAAATTTTTACCCAGCCCCTCCTTATATCAATCCTCTGCTTACTAAAACTTTTCCCTAACTTCCGACATTGCAATTACGTAGGAAATCTGGACCCCTTAATTTCTAGCCCCTTTCTTCATAGAATTTTTTAAACTCCCTTTTTTTCTCCGTCATATCCAAGTTTGCCGGTTACCATCTTTGGTAGTTTCGGCGCCCTAGCTTACAAACAGACTTCGAAGGCTTAGATGATCGATCCCTGCGAATCAAATTCTCTCCGAGATGTTTGAGGCGCACGTAAGATTCTTGGGCCGATTCTCCGGGACACTTGCTAAACTTGCATGCAGCAGTGGGAACCAGTATTGGTGACTGGTGTCATCGAAATATATGTTGGATTTTCGAAATGCTCACTGTATCGATAAGTTTTATGCTAATCTAGTTATGGTCTGAGATATAAGTTCTATTTGAAGTAGTGCCTGAAATGTGAAGGAGTTGGTAATCATGATATTCTTAAGGATTATAGCTGACATAGCTTAAATGGATGTAAAGCTGACAGTTTCGCTTTATAATTCTGGTTTTACGGTTTTATTTCGTTGGGTCTATTTTAAAATGTTACCGAGACCTGCAATTTGTGAGCACTCTGAACGATTACAATGAACAAATAGATGTTAAGGATACCCCTTGGGGTTTGGGGATGTTGTGGTGTTATGGAGCTAATCATTTCGAAAAAGGATTTGAAATTATTTGCTTTTTATAGCAAGCGTTACCTGTAGGAAAAAGGACCTTAGAATATGCCTTGTCTCTAGTTTTAGCTTGCCTAATTGGTGAGTTATGTTTTTTTTTTGTTTTTGCTTTTTTGGGTTTCTAGATAAAGAAGCGTCTCAGCATTGTTCTGTTTTGGGCTCATGTTTTTTTTTTTGGTGTCTCTACGAGCTTCTGTCTGTCTAAGTTTTCTTGCTGCTTGTTTGAGTCTTATGCACACCTTAGTGATTGGTTTGAGCTTTTCCCTTGGCATGTTTTTTGGTATAAAAGTTGTATTTCTATGGCATTTATAGATTATTTCTGCAATCTCTTTTTGATTTTTTATTGTTTAATATTCTTTGTTTACTGCTTTCTAACTTCGCTTCTTTGTTCTTGTATTCTCTGAACGTTTTGTAGCCAATAGCTTGGTGCGTATTGGTACATGAATTCGGGTTTAGCCTTTTCTTTGAAGTGAAGACTAAAATTCTCGCTAAAACATACTAATTGAGTCAGCTTACAAGCCTACTTTACAACTAGATCATGTTACACATTTTCATGTTATAAAATGCCTTATGCACGATTTTATGGGTAGGAAACACTAATGGATTTCTGAAAGAAACATAGATAAAAGATTTATAGGCCCTTTTGCTAAACTTTCAGTTGGGTTGTTAAAATTATTGAATTGTCTTTGTTTAAGCTGTTTTGGACGAGTGCAATTAATGATTTAACTAAAGTTACCTCAAGTAATGGTTATGATTTTTCTTTGGACTCAAAACATTTTTTATTTCTATTCTTATTGAATCGAGTACAGAATTAATTTTGGTATTGTCCAAGTAGTTTGTCTCATGCAGAACACATGTTGGGAAAGAAATCTGGATATTGTGGAACGGTTTTACACTGGGTTGCTATTCTTTGGGAGGGGAAGTGTTTCACCATATAATTTGAGCAGAAAGGAGTCTGTGGGCTGGAGGAGTTGGTTGTGGGAGAAGGAAAACAGAACAATACAGGAACATGAATTTCCTGAACACATGGATGCTCACTGATTTGCATAGTGTAGCCTGGGAGTGCATCCACATGCATGCATGGCTTTAAAAAGAAGTGATGAATAAAGGTTCTCCAAATAACTTAAATATGGTCCTTGCACTTGTAGCTTGACACCTAATGAATAAAGTCCCTTGGAGGTATTTTTGCATAAAATGAAAAAAAAAAAGATATGTAATTAATTGCAATTTCATAAAGGAGCAGATATTTAACTATTTGATTGGTGCTTAAGGTTCTTCAAATCAATCTTGAAATTGGGTGGGCATAGATGGCAACTACTTAGAACCACTACGGATTTAATCTGATGGCTTTCATCACATCAAGCTTATGTGGTTATCACATTTGTAAGATCTAGAACTATTATTCTATGCCAAGTGTCACACTAGCCATTTGGCCCATGTTGGGTTGGCTTGGTTAACTGAAGTTTCTTTAATTCTCCCTTTTGTTAGTTTCTAAATCCACCACAATCCCACTACAATATACATGTAAAATTGTCAAACGGTACATTGGTGCATATTTAATCTTTTGGTCTACTCATCCGCTTTGGCCCACATTTTTATTGCTATAAAACTGATTAAGGAAACACTCAAACTTCAGTTATGTTTGAATTGATGTTTTCATTTAAATTAATGGTATTTTTAATCACCATGCTTGGAAAATGGAATGTTGTCAATCTTACATTTTTCTTCCGCCGTACTTCAATTCTAACTCTGTTGGCTTCCTAAGAAAATTGCTTTGTCCCCTATTTTCTTACAAGAAGAAAGCCTTACAAACTCTGGATTTCTTTATCAGACATACATAAATATATTTTCTGGACTTTTCACATGTATAAGGTGTGTTTCGGCATTGCTGTTCAGGCTCATTATATTGTTGCTTGGTAGATGACCAATTCATTTTTATTAACTGTTAATTGAAGTTCTGTGCAGCTTTTGTCAGTTTGACTCATGTTTATTGTTTAGTTTGTAATTTATTTCAGGTTCTTTATCTGCTTCGGAAATATTTGGGTGAATATGTTGAGGGGCTTTCTGTTGAAGCTCTTAAAATCAGTGTTTGGAAAGGTTTTTTTTTTCTAATTTCATAATTTTTATTCATTATTTTCTTAATTAAAATTTAAAGTTCAATGCATAATGTTAGCATGAGTGATTTTTAGTGGCTTCATCAATGTCGATGCATGACCGATAATTTATTTTAGGGCTCATTTGATTGCTTTTATATTGAAATCAAGTTCTACAAAATGATAAAACTTTGGTCGCTTCCATCATTTAGTTTGTTGTAATTTGTTATGAATATGTATTTTAAACATCATCCAGTATATGGAGTGGTTTTTTTTTTCTTACTGAAAACGATTGAGCAAAAAAAATGATGGGGTTTAGGAGCTAACCGGATTTTTGAATGCACTGATTGGTCATGGGAGGCTGTCAGAGGGCTTCAATAAGCTTTAGCCATATTTGGTGAGCTCTGGTGATCTACAGTAGGCTCCATTCAGGCTCATATGAACTCTGCTTGTTTACGTCAAATTTTGATAGGTTTCCAATGAGTTCTGACAAACTCCAATCATGCTGTTGTGGACTTGTCGTATGGCTGTCAGGGCTCTAAGAGATTTTGATTAGTCTCTGACAAGTTCTGATAGAGCTTAAGCAAGCTTCAATTTCAAAGAACGGAAGACATTTGGCAACATGGAATTTTGATTAAATCCATCTGAATAATCAGTTCGATATAAACCAATAAATCACATCAAACCAAACTAAGAATTTTATTTTCGAATTCTCATGACACTATATGTTTTCCAAACATCAGCCTCATTAAAAGAAAGGGAGGCAGAACGTGTAAGAGATTCATATGGTGAGGTTTCTATTGTAAGAATCCCTTAAGGTTTAATCATAGGAATTTGGTTTTTTGGTGGTGAAGTCCTTTTGAGCACTTCAGCCTTCAGAACTTGAAAGAAATAAGGAAGAAAAAGAAAAAACAAAATAAAAAATAATAAAATAATGAATTGATTCGTGAGGGTCACCATCTCGATACATCGGATTTCTTCTGCTAGCAAAATCAAAACATATATATGGCGCTATGGCATTTCTTTCTACTTCGTTTCGTTCTCTTGTTTTCTCCGAGAATCATATTTTGACTTAATTGTCTTGGAAACTGTGCTTGAACTGCTAGAGATAATTTTGAAAGAGCTTTTTAGTACTTTTTTTTTTTACCTGTTACTGTATTCTGGAGCCTCTAGGCTTTATAATTGGCTTCATCACTTTAACCCTATGCTCAGCTATGTTTTGCCTTTACTAGCATGCAGTCACGATGTGGCACCAAGGGTTGCATTAATATAACTTGAATTATTTATTTAGAAAATTGAATTCATTTCAATCTGATGCTTATTTTCATGACTATATTAATATTGTCAGTTCCTTAGTTGTTAATGCTTAAGCATCAAACATTCATTAATCAGAAAATAATAGAGGAATAATAACTTGAATTCTTCCTATGTATGAGCTTCATTTCATGTGACTAATTTGACTGATTTTTTTTCAAATTATTAAAGTTTTGAAAGTTCAATATTTATTCAAGTGGAGGATATTTTGTGGTAAGATAGTTATTAGAGCATCCTTAAGGTAGTTGACGCACTATGTGGGGATGATGCAGACATACTGTCATGTACATTTTATGCGATTGGACTGAATTTTTCTGCAAAAAAAATATCAGAAAGATGTTTTTAGTACATGAAATGGAATGATGCATGAATAAAGTCCTCCGCTAACCAAAAATCTTTTTTCATATTATGTTTGACATATTAACAGGACGCGTGTATAAGATCCCTTGCATGCACTTAAATAGGAAAGAATTTTTTTGAATAATAATAAAAAAATTGTTATTTGTACCTGAGTATCATTTTTTAGTGTTAGCATATGTGCTCTTGTACTCGTATCTGATCACTGTCATTGTTACTGATGGCCGAAAACTTATCGCGAAGTAAGTTGGTTAATCACGTAAGTATACGTGTCAAGTAATATGCGGTCTAAGAGTCCGTGTATTGATATAACGAACATAGTACCAAAATATTTATAACAGGTAGAATTTTAGTTTACTGAAACGCTAAATTTAGTTTGAAGTGATCAAATTCAAGGGTTGAATCTAACAGTCTTAAAAACGCAATAGACAGAAATGACAGGAAAAAGTGTTAGTTTTCAGATATGCAAGATTCATATTCCTGTGACACGGGTCATGTGATTTCTTGAAGTTTTCTTATGGAACCCACACTATTCATGGCAACCAGGGATATAAGTTTTGTCCTCAAGCCTATGCCTATGTCAGAAGAAGAATAAAAAACCCATAAAGTTAAGGGTCTGTTTGGAACAGTTAAACTTATCCAACTTATCCAGGATAAGTTCATCGATCGATGAATGATCCTGGATAAATTTGCTATTGTTTGGTTTGCGCGTTTTTAAAACAACTGATTTGCAGCTGTTTCTGGATAAATGATCATTCCGCCCTTGATTTGGATAAACTGTTTAGCTGTTTGGTTTATGATTTTGGAAAACTGCTGATTTGCAGTTTTTTGTATGGATAAACGACCATTCTGACACGCACAATATTGCTGTTTGCGCCAAAACTATAACAACTACACATTCGACATTTGTGAACAAAAAAAAATCATCCATAACAGTACAAAATTATGACCTGCAATTCACTTAAAATTGAGTATCAATATACCTAATTAAAACAAAAATACATAACTCATATTTGTGAAATATAATAAAAACAATAACTTCAAATTAAAAGAAAATATCATCAAAAAAATTAAGTCTCAAAATTCTCAGTGGAATCGATTTGCATTTTACACCTACCTAATGCTCTTGTTTTATAACAAAAAAATCCTCATAAAATTTCCCAATATAGTTAGAAAAGTAATAATGAATCAAAATTGTGAGATATTATGTTTTTCCATGCATAATAAAGGTGGCATGAATGTAAAAAATTAGAAGTTCAAAGTGTTGGATATATAAATACATAGGAACTGAGTGCTATGTATTTAAATCTTCAATTTTTTATATATTTTATTGTTAATATAAAAAAATTATGATTTTGTTTAGGGTTTAGCTTTATAGCATTATTCGAAGTAATCGATCTTATATTGAGATCAAACCAAATATTGCCATATTGCCACCGACGCTCAGAGGGAGAGGGTTGCTCTGCTAATCTCTCTCTCTCTCTCTCTCTCCTCTCTCTACTGCTAAAGTAGCCAAAGCTTGAGATTTCAATTAGTCAACTTCTTTCCCTCTTTCTCTATTTCTGAAGAAGTCATAGCTTGGATTCCAAGTTCTTTCCTCTGTGATGTGCTCCAGCTCTCTCCAATACCCCATTGCGGAAGAAGCCAAAGCTTAAGATTTCAATCCCTCGAACTTCCTCTCTCTTTCTTCATTGCTGAAGAAGCCAAACTTCAGATTCCAATCCCCTCAACTTCTACTACTCTAGCTGGCGTGCTTTGAGTTTTTAGCCGTAAGAGCATTGGAGTGAGTATATTGGATTGCTTCGCTTACATGGATTGAAATCTGAGGTATCCTTTCAGTTTCTACCGGATATACTTGTTGAGAATGCCGAAGAAGAAGATTTCCAAAGAAGAGTGGGATATCGAACGGAAGCAGGGAGCGGCTAGGGAGTCGCGAGCTCGGGCAGAGAGCGGGATCTCGATTGCTTATGTGAAGGGTAGCAGAGTAATTTGCGATTAAACACAGGAAGGAAACCCGGCCCGCGGGGATGATCGCGCAGGCGAGGTTATGCGTAAATTCGTAATCGTGTTTTTCAAAAAGCTGGTAAAATGTGTAAAACAAACAGTATGACTGTGTTTGAAAATGTCGCCCGCTGTTTTAAGCTGTCCCAAACGGGTCCTAAGTTTCAATTAACCCTATGACATTTTTCAGGATTCTTTAGATCTCCTATATAAGTTTCAATATCCTAACATAATATGCCTATTTTATCGGTGCTTGTGGTTAACCTACTCGTTCCACTACACAACGGGCAAAAATCATAGTTTATGAGAGATTTTTAACATCCTTATCGCGTCCGATAAAAAGTAAATTACAATTAGAAGTTGATGCATCATCAGAAATTTATGCATCAAAACGACATTGAAGAAAGCAAAAAATCTATAGAATGAAAACCATAAGAAAATCACAAACATCACATCACAGAAAATTAGGTTACTTACAGTTCATGAATAAGAAAACATCAATATATGTTATTGCGGAAATAAAAGAAGAACAACATAAGAGGTGCAAATAAGTCTCACCAAGCCAATTTGTCCTTTTAATATACAGTGATTTTCTCCGTTCAATACAATTTACTTGACGATCTCATCTTATACAAATGCACTCAATCTCTCATCTTACAACACATCAAAACCTCAACAAACCACATGAAAAGAGAAAGATAATGAAAAACTATCCTAGAAGTTATCTCTTTCAATGAAGAAGAAGAGAACTCTAGGGTTTACATTCCTCTAGAGAACCTCCACCAGTCTCTCAATATGATCCCCTCTCCCACAAGATGCCCTAAAATCCGTTTTTATAGCCGTGGTCTTGCATCAACAAGAAATTTCTTTCCAAAATTGTTTCCCTCTTTGTCGGTGTGATCACGCTCGAACCCGACGTGGTCATACCATATATGTCAATCGGGCGGCGTGGTCATGCCCGATCCGTGCGTTATCACGCCGCTGCTGGTGGTGGTTATGCCCAATCCATGCGTGATCGCGCCAGTTCTTGCAGTCCCAACCATTGGTTTCCTTGTTCAGAAATACGTGCTCGATCTCCTGTAACCTATACATCACTAACAAAACCTTCCACAAGCGGAAATCCACTATAAGTTGAAACAACAGATAAAAGGCAAGGTTAGATGATGTAAAAATTGCGTATAATTGTCTCATATCAGTTATGTTCTCCATTTATGATTCCGTAAGAATTGCTATTGAATTATTTTTACATTATTCATTTATGCTGTACTTTTGCATATGAATTTTTCTCTTCAAAATGGTCAATGTCATTATTTTAATTTTGTTCTAACTGATTCACCTCATGAAATTTTGCGCCATAGGAGATGTTGTTTTGAAAGATTTGAGATTGAAGGCTGAGGCACTGAATTCTTTGAAGCTTCCTGTTACAGTCAAAGCTGGCTTTATAGGCACTATAACATTACAGGTAGTTTTTTAAACTTTTGCTGATATTCAAATTCTTTTTTCCGAAGAGGAAGAATTTATATGAATTTGTTTATAGAATGTGTAATAATTTTTTAAACTTTCACGGCCGTTTTGATTTTCAGCTTTTTGTTTTTGCTTTCTTTTTTCTTGTTGAATATTTGGTTTTGCCATAAAGTTTAGGGTTACTTTCTTTGGCATTTATTAACTGTGAAAGTATGAAAGATGAACATTACCCTGGAGCCTTGTCCTCAAGTGGTTGAGTCATTGGTGCGGAGCTGTTTTTCTGAGGTGGATATTCCCCATAAACATCTTACAATCATCTTGTTTACAATGTGTCGTTCCTTGTGTTGTGCATGTTTTTGGGATCAAAGTTGGATCTAATATTAATGGTCAAATCTATTGTCAGCACAAACCTATCTGTGAGGGCCAGACATTTAATATTGTTTAACTATCCAATATGGAATAAACCATACCTTTTACATGCCTTAACAGATTTTTAGTTTTTTGTGAGAGCTTTCCACATCAACTATCACTCTAGCTTGAATGATTTTTTTTTTTCACTTAATCGAGTGTCATGTACTAAAAACCCACTCAACCACTCAAAGGCACCATAAAATTACCTGCTTTTGTACATTTTTAGGTCATGTTAGAGGCCATTAAGAATTATGGAACCTACAAATGAAATGGACCACTTATTCCCGATTGAACCATCAGTTCTGCTACCAACTAATGAGTTTGAACTATTTGAACTAAAGGGAAATCAAATTGGGGCTAATAAACTAATGTTTAAGTCAAATTTCAATTTAAAATATGGGTGAAGGCCATCCGATTAGTATTCCTACACTAATACATCTATGACTATTTTATGTGGGATGAAGCTTAATACTCCATATGTTTTATGTATAATAATGCTGAGATAATTTCACCTTGTGTTGTAGTCATTTTCAACATAGCCTTTTTTTTAAACTAATTTGAGTTGTATTTGCTAGTAGGGCTGGTGCGGGATGGAGTTGTATTTAAGAACAGATGAGTTGTTCTTTTAGTTTTTATGTTTGTGGAAATGGTCATTTTCAACTTTAACCCAAACATTGATGATCAACTTTATGAATCCTTATTAGGGAATTCATTTATTTTAAATGCTTGTTTCTGGAGTGTCCTAATAGTGAGCATGGCTAAATCAACTACTGAGTTTCATGAACGGGCAAGAGCGCACCAAATACAGGGATAATATGACCGACATTAGGTTAAGCCAGATGAAGATTTAAAGACACTAAGGCCTCCTATGGGTAGACAGAACTATACGATGAAATAAGTATCCTTTTCTTTCTAGATTGCCTTTGTGTTTGGCCCCATTTAATGAAATGATACCCATTATCTAGGAATACTATATTAATTCCTTATTAGTAAAATTAGGAGGTGATTAAGAAGAGGTTAAGATGGAGGGCAAGTAAGAAATTAATTTATTTTCTTGGATATTTCCTGTTTTCATGAATGTGGTTTGTTAGATTTTAAATTCTTTTGGTTTTGTTGGGGCCTATAAATTGACTCATTAATGTATTCTTTTTCATTGGCATTTTAATGCAAATTTCATAGGAAACCAAATACTTTTAAGTACTCTCTCCCTCCAATAGAGGCTGATGCCTCTCTCTAGAAATTCAGCTGTTAACCTTTTTGCTCTCTCCTATTTCTCTCCCTGTAAATTCTCCTCTTTTCTTCCCTCTACCAGAAGAAGGGGGAAGAACTAATTCCAATCAAAATGAGAAGTAGGGTGGAAAGAACTGGAGGGTTCCTCAAGGGAATATGGTGGTGAATGTTAATTTCATCTATTTTCTATTCTTATTTTGATATTAGAGCAAGTTTTGTTTTTTAAAATATCATCTTGAAACTGACCTTTGTTTCACTTCTAGTGTGATTATCTGTATTGTTGGATTGCATATTTGGGATAGTTTTCTCTTTGTAGCTTTTGTACTCGAGTTCAGAATTTGCCACCTAATATACACTTATGTAATCAAGACCATACTGTAATGTTATACTTAGATTTTTCCTATGATTAATTTATCTTAAATCACTAAGTATTTTTCTTTTTATGTTTTTATTTTTTGAAATCAGAAAATGTTGGTTTGCTTATTCAAAATTTGTAGCTTACTTTCAATTTTGCATTTTATAAGATTTTACTGATAAGTTCACCTTTTCGTTGAATTGATATTTTTCTTGATTGTTTTACTAATGTGCTTTTTCAGACAGAATTTAATTGTAATTAGGTATTTAAATTCTTATTGCATGAGTGCTTGTACCCAGGATGCACAGCTTCTTCAAAAATCTTTATATACCTGGAAAAATTTTTCTGCATTGTTCTAATTCTGCAATTTTTATATACAGGTTCCCTGGAAAAGCCTAGGCAAAGAACCTGTTGTTGTTCTGATTGATCGTATATTTGTGCTTGCTGAGCCTGCTCCTGATGGACACACTCTTAAGGAACGATTTATTATTCATTTTATCTGCTATTTAGAAACCTCAAGTATACTAGCACTGAAATTACATGAATTGTTTCAACATGGATGAGCTACTTATTACTATTAAATGTTGTAGATGGTTGAGTTTCCAAAGGATAAATGATGATTTCAACACTTTTTTTTTATTTTTTTGCAGGAACAAGATAAAGAAAAGCTTTTTGAAAGTAAGCTCCAGCAAATTGAGGTATGTATCGTTATCTTTAGAAAAAATATTTGCTTGGTTTATACATACAATGAAACACAGATGTACCTATAAAATGTTAGACATAATAAATCCGAACTTATATTGAAGCTGTGAAAGAACACTAGTATATGTTAGAGTGAATATCTCCCGCAACACTTTAACATAATTGAATAGAGAATCCTTGAGACTGGCCAAATACCATTGGAGTTTTTCCTCTTCAATTTAATAGAAAACAATTATAAGATAAATATACGGGGATGATTCCTACATTAGGAAAATAATAAATTCAGTCATAACCCCCCATGATAAAGGAGAAAACTTGAATTATGACATACCAATAATTTTAAATTCTAGAAATAGAAATGTACCAATAATTGAATAAACTAAAAATAAAACATCCTAAAAATCCAACGTTCCCTCTCAGGTTAGAGCATATATATCTATCATGACCAACTTGCCTACAAGGAGCTCAAAATTAGGCTTGAACAATCTTTTGGTGAAGAAATCTATTATTTGTTGAGTAGTAGGGATAATGACATTTAAATAGCTCTACAATCAATTCTCTTTTATGAAGTTTTTATCAATCTTTACATGTTTTGTCAATCATGTTGCGTTGAATTTTCTGCAATGCTTATGGTAACTTTATTGCCACAACACAACTTTATTGGCTTGTTTATCGGGATCCATAGCTTATAAAGAATTCTCTTCAATCATAACATCTCACATACTTTATTGGTCATAGCTCGATATTCTATTTGTGTACTACTCCTTGCTGCTACATTCTGTTTTTTACTTCACTATGTAACTAGATTTCCCTAGACATAAGTACAATATCCTGAAATCGATCTCCTGTCAATAACTGAGCCCACTCAATCTACATTGTTGCATGTCTCTATGTTCTGTTGTGCGGTCTTCTAAAATACTAAACCCTTACCTGGTGTACTTTTTAGTTATTTGAGAACATTGTTAAATGTTTCAAGGTGTTTCTCATAGGAAAAATGCAAAAATTAACTTACCAAACATACAATAAATGTGATATCTGATCGTATATGTGATAAGTATATCAACTTTTCCACCTTTTGATATCAAACTGTATTCGCTGGGCACATTCATTCTCATCTCCTAGTTTTAGATTTGGATTAATTGGAGTGTCTGCAACCCGTCATCCTGATAACCCCTTTCTTTGATCTAACAACCTTCATTCCAAGGAAATACCTCAAAAATATAAATCCTTGGCCTAAAAAAAATATGAGAAGAATTTCTTTAACCGGTTCATTTCATATATGTCGTCTCCCGTGAGAATTATATCGTCTACATGCACAATGAGTATGGGTATTTTCCCATCCTTTAAATGTCTGAAGCACATTGTATGTTCTTCTTGCCCTTGACTATACCCATGACCTTTAAAAAACAGTGTAAATTTTTTAAACCACTCCCGGCCACTGCTTTAACCTACATAATGATTTTTTTAAGTTTACACATCTTTGTGTCGAACTTCTCACCAAATCCCGAAGGTGCATCCATATACACTTCTTCCTCTGTTTTATATCCAACTATTGTAGGAGTTAGTTAATATTAGTTGCAAGTGACAAACACTCTTATAAATTTTAGATTTGCAATTTGGCGATATCTCTAAGTAATCAATGTTATAGGTCTGAGAGAATCTAGCTTTATATCATTCTATAGAGCTATCAGAATTATATTTGATTGTAAACACTCATTTACATCCGACAGTTTTCTTCCCTCAGATCGACTAAGGGTATGTTTGGGGCAGCTTATGCATTTCAGGATAAACAGCTTATCCTGAAACTTGGCCCGCGGGTCGATCGCGGGAGTCGACCCACAGCCTGCGTTTAGTGTAAAGCCCCCAAAACGCGGCAAGCAGCATTTTCAAAAACACGCGATCCAAACGGTCAGGCAACGCTGTAAAAAGCGCCACCGCACTTATAAGTTGTCCTAAACGGGCCTTAATTCCCTTATGCCATTTTTTCTAGAGCATTCATCTTCTCGTAGAGAACCTCCTTACACTTAGGAATTCTTAGAGCACCCTGCGCAGTATTGGGAATCTCCATACAAGACAATTGTGGGTAAAATCTCACCCTCTTACAAGCAGTAATGGAATGACTAGAATCATTAGATTTTTGATTAGTGCTTAACTCTGGTCCAAGACAAGAATACTCAAAACTCGAAGATGAAATTGACTGATCATGGTTTAAAGGCTTAGTGAAGACATTTCTTGGAGAATTCATGGACTTTGGGCAATGCAAAAGATTCTTGGACTCTTTGTTTTGAGTTATTCTTTGTCACGAGCTGATAATATTAAATGGAACTAATGTCCTAGTTTTTTTTTTCTGTTTTCTTTTTATTAGTTGTTAGTTCTTTTTCAGTTTTCTTTTTATTAGTTGTTATAGGATTATGAACGTCATGAGATGACACTGTAGGAATTTATGATCGGCTTCAAAAAACTTGATTCACTTTCTCATAATTTAATGTAGCTTGAATTTTTCAGGTTGAACAATCGATGTTGGGCATATATTATTTTATGAGTTGTCGGTTTGAAAAAAATCCTAAAAAATAGTAGTTAATTTTTATTTTTTTCTATACGCTTTTGAAGATGAGGTGAAAAAAGGGGTTATAATTAAAAAAAAATGGTGATATGCATAGAAATAATTATTTTCTTAGAACTATGATCAGAATATTTATATCCCTTTTGGGTGGAGCATGACTAATAACAAGCACACATTCTATAGCTCTGAGTTAATTTTTTTTTTTATTATGACTATAATTGTGATAAATCTAATTATTTTTAAAAGTAAAGAAGATGAAAGTCGATTTGTTGGGTAAAATTTATGAAAAACATCAAAACTTGTTTCAAAGTTTAAAACTTTATTGGGTGTTCTATTAATGAGGAATGCATCAGTAAGAACGACTTCAACTCAAAGATATTTTGATACCTGATTTATAAATAGCAGCATTCTAGCTACATTCAGAAAGCGTTTGTTTTTTTTCGGCCACATCATTTTGTTGTGGGATGTCTAAACAAGAACTTTGATGACTATTTTTTTCGGGAAAAGAATAGTCTCAAATTATTTTTGAAATACTTTCGGCCATTATCACTCTATAGTATTTGAATAATTTTTGTAAATTGTGTTTGTACTATGGTGTAAAGTTTTGGAAAATTATTTTCATTTCGATTTTTCTTTCATTAAATACACCAAATTTAATTTTTGTGATCATCAGTGAATATAACAAACCTTCTTTTTCCCAAGTATGCAAGATGTGTACAATGACCCAAAATATCACTATGAATCAGAATAAAATATGTAGTTGGTTTGTGAATTTGGGGAAAAAAAACATATGATAATGTTTGCATGCTGCCAAACTTCACATAGGTAAAATGACAAATTTTTATTATGACATAAACATGAAATAAGAATTTTAAATACTAAAAAAATGAGCTGACCAGTAATATCATAATATAATATTGCTTTCTTTGAAGATAAAATCAAAATTTAAATATGTACTTTTACATTGTTTATTTGCATCAAGTTCATTAAAATAATACTGTCCATCTTTTTCTTTAGCACTGCCAATCATCTTTCATAGTACCCAGCTCATGAAACTCACAATGAGTGTATAAATTAATTTCAGATTTATATTCTGAAGTAATTTTACTAATGAACAATATATTACCAGATAAATTGGGAACATTGAGCACTATCACAAAGGGTTAGCAATGATGTGAGTTTAATAGTTCCTATTTCGACAATTTCCGAGATGGTACCATCTACAAAGACAATGGGAACATGAGTAGCATCATGAAGGGTTAATAATGATGTGAGTTTGACATTTTCTATCCCGACAATTATCGAGATGGAACCATTAATAATTTTGATCTTTTATTGCCTATCGAAGTCTATAAGACCAGTTGCACTAGAATAAATTTTCCCAGAATGAATAAAACTAGAGTTAACAACTAATAATGCAATGGCTAGAAAGTTATCCTTCTGTACTGAAGAGCTGGAGTTAGTAACAATTTTGTAAATTGAAATTACTTGTGCAGGTACTTTAATTGCTCTTTGGTGAAAGGTATTGCATCCGAGTTAGTAGAATGCTCTTGAGTTTCATCATCAGTGGCTATATAGACCTGATCTTAATGTTTAGATTTTAGTTTCCAATTTGCTGGTTTATTTGAAGCTTCCAACATGTCTCCTTCGTAAGCCATGGTTTTTAGCAATACTCTCACCACCATGGATAAGAGCCGTATGGAAAATTGGTTTTGGAATTACTGGAATGAGTATAAATGGTAGAAGTAGACGTTGGTCATCGAAGCATAGAATAGAAAGAGTCCAAAAATCTGAGTAGATTTCGGTCGCGAGTTAATTCGAAGCTTAAAGCTGAGCAGAGAAGTTGGCAGATACAACTCTAGTGGAGAAGAAGCCAACGAGGTTGAAACGAATTGAGTATTTGATGTGGATACTTTCGACTAAGTTCAATTTTGTTGTTCAAGATACTCGAGAACGGAAACCTTCTTTGTGAAAACTAGAGGAACGAAAATAAGAAGTCCTCTTTACCTCAAAATACAAATTCAATTGGCGCCAAAGATTGAGAAGAAACCAACAAAGTTGAAGTACACTACTGAAATGCCATCTGTTGAATAAAAAAACGGCAGAAGAAAAAAAAAAGAAAGAAGATGTGTCAAAGAAAGTCCCTACCGGAAAGGAGCCCGCCGCCGAGAGCTCAAACTGCACAGTTTCGATGCCAGGAGACTAGAATTGCCATGTAAGATCGGGTCTCTGAACGTTGACATTGTGTCCTTGCCTTCCTTGCTGCTCTAATTGTGTTAGTATCATGAGGGTCTGCTGCGATCCAATCATTTTTCCCATAATCCAGTAGTTGGCTTCCCAATGAGGTCTAATCACAACTGTATCACAAGGGTCTGCCACAACCCGTCGTTGTCTTTCCAGCGAGCTCTAATCGCGATTATATCGCAACCCCGGTGGGGCACAAAATCCGTGGAAGATCTCTCGACAAGATTAGATCGTTGTTTTGAAGGTGAAGGTCTCTGATACCATGTAGTTTTTTGGGAGGGGAAACATAATTATTCCTCTCAAATTTCGTAAATGATGATTACCAAATAAATAAAGGGGAATGACTCCCATATTAGGAAAATAATAAATTTAACCATAACTCATGATAGAGGAAGGAAATATGAATTATGACATACAATAATTCTAACTTCTAGAAATAGAAAATTACTAATAATAGAATATATTAATAATAAAAAACTTACTACAAATCCAACAACTATCACCAGGCTTAAGCACAGTTCACAGTATTGATCGGAAGTGTCTGAATATGGCGATTAAGATGTTTCTCTTTCATTTTTGCTTGTATTCATTGTTAGTGAGGTCTAGGTGGGAGTGATTTTTTTTATTTAATGTGGTACTGATTGAATATTAGGATAGTATTTTGAAATATAGGGTACTCTCAATGGTAAATTAAGGGAATCAGTTGATGTTATGATTCATGGAAAGATAAATATTTTATGTATTCAAGAAACTAAATGGGTTGGAGAAAAGGCCAAGGAGATTGATAACTTAGGTTTTAAACTTTGATATTCTGGCAAGAGTCGCACTAGAAATGGGGTATGTGTAATTATAGATAAGAGTTTGAAAGATAATGTTGTAAAAATTAATAGAGTTGGAGATAAAATTATAGCACTTATGATTATTATTGATACTAAGATTTTTAATATTTTAAGTGCTTATGCTCCTCAAGTAGGTTCAGATATTAGGCTCTAAAGATAAATTCTAGAATGACTTAAAAGACTTGACTTGATATCTCAATAATTTTTATTGGAGAAGATTTAAATGACATGTCGGTAGAGTGGTAGAAGATTTCGAAAATATTCGCTAGTATTACGGTTATAGAAGTGATTAATGAAGAAGATAAAGTCATTTTAGATTTTACTTTAGCTTATGATTTGGTTATTACTAATATTTTGTTCAAGTAAAGAGATGAGCATCTTATCACTTATAAGAATGAATCTAATAAAACACAAATTGATTATTTTCTTATGAGAAGAAGAGATCGTCGAGATTGTAAAGATTGTAAGGTCATTCCAAGTGAGGATTTAAATGCCCAACATCGATTATTAGTTCCAGATTTTAAGATGAATAATTGTAAAATAAATAGTATTAGGATGCATCATCATAGAATTACATGAGGGTTTCTAAAAGACTTTCCGCGAGTAAAATTCAAGTTTTCAAAATTTGGGATATCATGAAGAAGCAAATGCTATGGGGGAAAAACTAACAAATACTATTAAACAAATGACAAAAGATGTACTTTGAGAATTAAGATAAAAAGTTTCCGTAAATAAAAATAGTTGTTGGTGGAATAATAATGTGCAAGAAACGATAAAATATAAGAAGTTATATTATAAAAATTGATTTAAATGTAAAAGCTTAGATAAATTAGGAAAATATCAAGTGGTCTGCATGGAGTCTAAATGAACAATCTGTGATGCTAAAATTTCTGCTTTTAGTGATCATTATAATAGATTAAATACCAAGGATGGTGAAATATATGTATAAACTAGCCAAATAAAGAGAAAATAAAAGTAAAGATTTAACTCAAGTAAAGTGTATTAAAGATGAAAAGTAAATAGTGATTTTCTTGGAAAAAGATATTTAGCAGAGATGAGTGAGTTATTTTGATAAACCTGTTAATGAAGTTTATGAAATACGATCAACTTTAGTGATCTTAATATCATTGATAACAGTACAACGTTTCATTTTACCTTTGCATTAGTAAAAAAGAAGTTGAGACTTTAAAGAAAACCAAGGGTGAAAAATCTGTAGGACTCGATGATATCCCAATCGAAGTGTGAAAATATTTCGGAGATTTGAGAGTCTTGGCTTACTAAACTCTTTAATTTTATTTTAAAAACTAAAAAGATGCCCGAGGAGTGGAGGAAGAGTTTTTCGGTCCCCATTTTTAAGAATAAAGGGGATGCACAGGTGTGTGCAAATTATAGAGGAATTAAATTGATGTGTTATACTTTCAAATTATGGGAAAGGGTAATTGAACATAGGCTAAAACATATTACCAAGATTTCTCATAATCAATTTGGATTTATGCCGGACAAGTCTACTATGAAAGCTATACATTTATTGAGAGGTTTGATGGAGAAGTACAGAGACAATAAGGAGTATCTACATTTGATTTTTATTTATTTAGAAGAAGCGTACGATAAGGTTCCTAGAGATTTTCTTTGGAGAGTTCTTTAGAAGAAAGGTGTTGATATGACTCATATCAAGTCATTAAAGATATGTATACTAGAGTTGTTACTTGTCTTCGAATTGAGGGAGGATTGACCAAATGTTTTCCTATTTCTGTTGGATTACATTAGGGATCGTCTTTAAGCCAATATCTTTTTGCTTTAGTTATAGATGGTCTTACTGGACATATACAGGAGGATGTACCTTGGTGTGTACTTTTTGTTGATGATATCCTTCTCGTGGATAAGACAAGGAAAAAAAACCTAGGAATAACTTGAATTATGGAGGTCTATATTGGAGTCTAAAGACCTTCGTTTTAGTAGAATTAAATACTGAATACATGAAATATAATTTTAGTAATAGTAGCTCTAGTGACAAAAGTATAATTTTGGGTGATCAAATTATTAAAGGTGTGAACGATTTAGATATATCGGGTCTATTGTTCAAAGTGATGGTGATATATATGGGAATGTTAATATTAGAATTCAAGTTGGTTGGTTGAAGTGGAGGAATGCTTCGGGCCTATTGTGTGATAGAAAAGTACCACTTAGACTAAAAGGAAAATTTTATAAGATGGTGGTGAGACCTGCTATGGTGCTGAATGTTGGCCTTTAAAAGAGAAGCATAATACTAAGTTTAAGTGTTGTCGAGATGAGAGTGATTAGGTTGAGGATTGGCTTTACACTTAGAGACAAAATTTGAAATGAATATATCCGTGATAGGGTTGGTGTAGCTCCAGTGATGGACAAAATTAGAGAGCCGCCTTAGATGATTTGGTCACATTAAACGTTGACCATCTGATGATCCGATTAGTAGAGTAGATGTTTTAGATTCGACTTATGTTAAGAAAGGCAGAAGTAGACCTAGGAAGATTTGGGCTTATTGTATAAAAAATGATTTTATTTTATTAGAATTAAATGAAAATATGACACTAAATAGGACGAAATAGAGAAATAGGATTCACGTAGCCGACCCCACTTAGTGAGATTAAGGCTTTGTTGTTGTTGTTGTAATGTGGTATTGATTGAATAATCATCTTGACTTGTCAAGAGCTCTTGTGCCAACTTCTTCGCTCGCTATTGTCCAGGGTTTTGGTAAACAGGTATGAACAAAAGGAGGCGAGAGTAAGAGAGGGAATAACTAAACGGCGGTTTAATGTGATATATATATATATTTATTTATTTATTTTTATTTTTGAGAAAAGCCCTAGGGCTAATATATTAAGACTAAAAAGGATTACAGATAGGTCGGGTGAAAGGGCCCAAGTTGGCACCCTAACCACCCGACATACAACACATACATAGGAAATTCATATAAAGTCAAAAGAGATCTAAAACATAGGTATATGCTACGACAAAATCTGACAACACTTAAATACTCAGGTAGCTTGAGAATGAATCAATTTAGCTTTGCCTCTGCCTCTGGTTCTAGGACGAGAGCCAGCTAACAAGTTATTAAGTTTACTTCCATCACCTGAAATGACCAGTGTATCATCTATTGGGTTTGGTAGTAAGCCTCCATTCTTCTTCTTCCTCCTGGAAGTGTAAACCTGCCATTCCTCATCGGAAGAATGGTTCATCTGATCAGTATGATTGATTTAGATTTTGCACATGTGTAGGTTGTTGAAAATTGGTAGCTTTCACTTGTTGTACCGGCTGATCTTTTTTGGGATCAAGAGAGCTTCCACCTGTGTCTTGGCATGTGAATCTTCTTCGATAGCAATAGGCGGCACCAACACGTTTGGGTGAGCATCTGGGAGAACCGAATGTGAGGGAGTAGGAATCTCAGCTTGGTGACTTAGAGGTTGGGTGTTATTATGTTTACTGGGAGCACGTTCAGGCTCGTGAGGTGTACTAATAGCATGTTCCTGCTTTTGACTATTGGTTCTTAACTGTGAGTGTAATCTAAAAAACATTTCTCCTGCGGGTTCTCAAACATTTTGCAGTGATTGCAGTAGTAAGGTTTTTGTCCATAATGATTTGTGGCCAATATCCATTGTGAGTAGAGCCAAACCAGACTTCTTCTATATCTGGTAGTGTAATATCGATTTCAATCTAAATCCTTGCAGTAGTAGGCTTTGAGAAATGAGTTGTAGGTACGTCTACTTGCATTGGTTTTTCAAGAATAGTTTCAATTGCATATAATGGAAAAATTGAAGCTTGAGTTCAGATAATGAAAACCAGATAGGCGCAATCGGTGGTTCTTGACTGGGATCAAAGTCATGGGTCCATTTAAGTAGTTTCATATGTTTACACTCGATCATGATGAATTTCTTTGAGAAAATCCTTGTATGAAGTCTTCTTCTATGACCAGCTGTATCATAACATGTCTTCCGTCAAAAAGGCCCACCTGCCAAGTCTCAACTAGTTTGAAATCTTCAAAAACCTTCCTGATGATCTCCATCTAATTGAAACTTTCCAACTAGTGTAAATTTGTATTTTTCTGCTAGGGATGAAATTTCAGCGTCAGAAAAGAATATTGCTTGTTTGCCCGCCCTTTTCCCTACTTTTTTGATGAGAATGCAATCTCCGTGTCCTTCAAAAGAATCATGGTAAATCTGCGGGAATATCAAACTATCTGCTAGGTGGGAAGGGGATTTGTATTTGTGTACCACTGTAGCATAGGAGGGTTTGCCCACCTCCGGAATAGGTTGAGTACCATGAGAGAAAGGGATAGCTGTCATGTTGACAGACACTTAAGGCACTGCAGGATTAGAGCACAGTGGCTGAAAAATCCGGGGCAGACAGTTCTAGCGCAGCTTGTCGAGCACAGCACCCACCCGATGCAGCTGTCGTGCAGGTAACCAGCGAAGCACCGCGATACAGCAGCATGCAACACAACGACACGAAACCAACGAAGCACTCAACACAGTGACACAACGCCACTGCTCGACACCGTCACCGCGAAGCAACGACAAAGCTCTGCCGCCAGTTGAAGCACGCTGCACGGGACACGAGCACTTCCATCTGACAATGCGACGACGAAGATGAACAGGGAAAAAGAGAGATGACGCGAAAAAAATCCTGTGAAGTAGACGCTAGGGTTCGCCATGAGGCGAACTCTAGCAGAGCGGAGCGGAGATGACGGCATTTTTTTCATTATATATATATATATATATATATATATATATATATATATATATATATATATATATATATATTCTTGTAAATATTTTGCTGTTCAGTCATCTTGGTGTCTCATGCTAGGGTAATTTATGTGAACTTTTCGTGCAGTAATTCTAGAAATATGTCAATTTTCGATAATTTTTTGATGTTTTGAATGAAGTGGTCTATTTTGCAATAAGTGCAATTGTGTGCTTCAATGTTAGTAAAGACATTTTGAAACTGTTATAAGCAACAATCAATACCATGTCTACCATTTTGGTTGGGTTTGATTGGATTCCATTGTGGGTTATATACGGAGGTCAACAATCTGTTAGTGAAATTGTTGGTTCTAAACTTCTAAAAGCTAAAGAGGATATGAAATCAGAGCAATCTATTACAAAAATCACTTCGGTTGTTTCATTGAACTGAGAGGTTTATCGGAGACTGAAATGGCCTGAAACAGCTTTCTTGAATTTGTCTAAATTGATCGAAGAAATTGATGGATGGAAACAATGTAATCAAATTTACTCTATTTGGGAAAATCATGGACTAAAATGTATTTTATACCATTTGTGTTTCTTTGCCCTTCATTTGAAATCTAGATCAGCTTGCATGAACCACTCGTAAATAAGCTTAAACATGTGTTATTTGGTAAGCAATATAATTGGTAAAGATACCATATAACTTCTATTATTTATTTTGACATGAAACCACATGAAGCGGACCTTTATGTTTGGATGTTAAAGCTATCCTTTTAAATATTTGTTATAGTTATGATTCATATTTAATTATCTTTATTAATTTAGCATTTTGTTTTCCATATTTTACATTATTATATCATTGAAATTTTGTTTTTGCTAAAATTCATTTTTATTGTGCTTGTACTAACTTGCACAAAATTCTTGAACTTAGTAGTCGAATATTCTAATATTACACTAATGTTAGTGGCGAGAGTGCGAAACCTTTACAATGAAGCTAAACTCTTAAAACACTGAAGCGCCTTTTGGTATAACGGTTGGAGTTTCGTTAGAAACTTCAAAGTTAATGCGTGCTCATATGGGAACTCCTGGGATGGGTGACCTCTTCATCGGAAGTTATGCTAATGGGGCAAAACCATGTGTGCATCAGGCCAAAGCATCTCGACGGGTGAGAGTTTGAGCTGCTACAAATGGTATCAGAGCATTATACTAGTTTAAAGATAGAAATAACTGCATGGTCGAGGATTCTGGGTTATGAAAATTGATGATGACATCAATTACTTAAGTGAGGGAGATTGTGAAACCCTTAGAATGAAGCTAAACTCTTGGACATCGAGGTGTTTTTTAGTATAATGACTGGAGTTTTGTTAAAAACTTCAAAGTTAAGCTTGCTTGCATGGGAGCTCCCAGGATGAGTGACCTTCTAGGAAGTTACACCAACGGGGCAAAACTGTGAGGTTATTAGGTCAAAACGGACAATAGCTGAATGGGTGAGAGTTTGAGATTTTACAAAGAGAAAGGTTAAAATGATTCCTGGACTATTTATGTGGAGCAATTTTTGTTTTAGACGATCTGTTGTGTCTAATGTAGTTCCTTGATTCCTTCAATTTGATCTAAAATAAGTTCAGTTTTTCAAAATTATTCAAAAATGAGCTGATAAAGAGATTATTTTGGATTATATTTGAAGAGTTAATAAATTAAATTAAACAAATTAGATTATTGTGATTAAAATGTCCCATACAAATAGTTAAGGGACCATTTTGATTTTTTCTTCGTTAATGGCATTGAGTATTAATCATATTTTGTGACACGTATAACTTTCTGTTCATTTTTTTTCTTGGCGGCTCTTGTAAATTTCTTTTTCTCTTTTAACCTTATAGGATGGTTTTGGTTTAGCAAAGCCTAGTGTTTGCATTGTGCATACAGTTGAACATTTTAGATGATTTTATAACTCACAGTTTTTCGTTTTTTATGTAGGAAGCTGAATCAGCAACCATTGAAGCTGCAATTAGGAGAGACAACGCAGGAGCTGTATGGTCTTGGCCTTATTGAATTTTAGTCCTATTTGAGCTATTTTATCTTCCTGTAATATAATATTTTACTGACATTAAAAAGAATTTTTTTGTTGTTTTTATTTTTCTTGGCTAGAAAACCCTTTTTTATGTTTGCAATTCCTTTTAATGTTGTTATTATAAAAGCTTTCTTTCTATTTTTTAACCATGGGAACACACTAAGGGTTTGTTAGGAGCGATTGCAATTTTTTGTAAATGTAATCATAGAGCTGTTGTGGGAAAATTAACTTTTTAGGAAGCTATGGAAATTTTAAATTTTTTCCCCTTAAAAGTTAGACCCCTACTGTCTTGTAGTTATAATATTTTAACATATCATGTTTGCAAAAGTTAGGTTCCCACCACAAAAATTTCGAGAAAACATCAGGAAAGTAGTTACCCAAATAGAGCTGTAGTCATAGTTTGAGATGCAATGCAGATAAAAACTAGCCCCAAACAGACCCTAAGTTTTGTATTTTAGCTGTTTCACTTAGTTTGGCTACATAATGAGGAGACTAGCTTCTTGAAAGATCTAAAGAGATAGACGCAGCCAATTTGGAAAGATGTTTGCTTCATGCTTGGGAATACATAGAATATGTTAAAAGTGTGATGGAAGATGGGAGAGCATCATGTGTGGTCTAGAGAATGACAGTGTGACACTTATTCTTTGTTGCAGGGCAGGGAAAGAGTGGGGAGGATGATACCTTTGATTTGGATCACTCCAACATGTTAGGGTGGTACATTGCATGATTTTATTTCTTACATTATAGCGTGTTGTACTTCACTGGACCTTACTAATAGTGGGGAAGGTTTAGACTTATGTCTGGATGACTATTTCTACGACAGAATAATTATCTCAAATCTCATTAATATATTTGACGTTTATAGTTGCACGAAGCCGTCAAGACCCTTTATTGTGAAAATTCATACAATTCTCTGTGCTGCCCTTCTTATTAGGCAGATCTGTGAGGCTTAACCTTTAGATCTGATCCTTTATATATAAGAGTATAGCCAACATGGTCCATAAACTGTTATTTTTGGTGACCCTCTAAATGTGGGGGTAGTCCAGAAGGTCAATGAATCAATATTATTTTGATATTATCCTCTTATTTACATACACACACATATATATATATATGTGTGTGTGTGTGTGTGTGTGTGTGTGTGTGTGTGTGTGTGTTTAATTTGCAATAGAAGCTCTTATTCATCAGGATGTGAATAATTCGCCGCGTATGAAGGCGGGAACTCTGCTAGGGTTTCGTCATGACGATTCCCGGTGATCTCCTCTCCTCGACTTCGTTGAACGCGTCGAGATCTTCCTGCACGACAACGAAGGTCGGCTTCGTCTTCGTCGACTGCGGTGATTTGTTTCGTCCAGCTGTGCCATTCGGCTCACCTGCTTGAGTTCGGCCTGGGAGCTCGTCCTCTTTGTGCACAACGACGACGACCGGCCTCTTCGACTGCTGTGCGGGGCCGCCTGTTGCTGCGGGCTCGTTCAAACTCGATAGAGCTGTGTCGTGTCGTTGTCTGCAATTTTGCCGTCTGCTACAGTAGTTTTTTAGCGTCCAGTTCGTCCCGTTCGTTTCTTGACTGCTACTGTTGTTCGCTTGTCTTGAACTTGAGCGTCGTTGCTTCGTCGTTCTGCTGTTGTTTCACTCGTCTTGAACTTGCTTGCCGATTTGATCGACTCATGTTTGATTCGGACTGCTGATTTTCCATGGCGTGCCCTACTACCTTTGCTGGGGTGGTGGGAAAATGTATGAATACTCGCAAAGACCCTGAATATTTAGTGTTTCCACAGGCTCTCCATGATCCTGCGGTAGGAAGAGGTTCCTGTCCTTTTATTCACCTTCAGGGAGAAAGATGGCTCCTCTGCCATTATTTTTTCAGAGACTGAATTAAATGCATTGAATGAGGAGGTGAAGTTTACCCTTATCGGTAAGTTCTTGGGACATCCTAAAATGGAGTTGGTGAGGAATTTCTTTGATTCACTCCACTTCATTGGAGCTTGAAAGATGAGATTGTTGGATGGAAGACATCTATTGATTCATTTAACAGTGGAGAAGGACTATGCTAGGTTGTTTGCCAAGCCTGCTCTAATCAGTTACGGGACTGAAATTAAGATTGTAAAGTGGACTCCAGATTTTGATCCCTCTAAGGAACCTCCTGTGGTTCCTATTTGGTTCAGGTTTCCAGGCCTCTCATACAAATATCTCATACATTGTGGTTAACACAGATATTTCATACAGAGAGTTAACCACAATCCTTCTCCAATTACAACAAGTGGCAATCCTTAGTGCAGCAAGGTCTGCTTCAGCTTCAACCTGTTTAGGGGAAAGGGCAGCAGTGGGGGCAGAAAAGATTCGTAATGTGTAACCCTAGTGGTTTCTGAACAGTCCTCCAACACCAGAAGCCAATGGAGTGAAGCCACCATCAACATTAGCTTTAATCCAGCCAACCTGAAACTGATTCCAATAAACTAGTGGGGGGACTGTGCACCTTGTTGAGGTTGGGTTAGATCAGCCTCATTACAGAAAGGCATAGAGTGCAGAAATCTGGCCTTGACCTTGCCAAATTTAATAACCTTGAAGAGATGGGCCAGGGTAAGACAAAAAGTAGCTCTGGGGAGCACCACAACGTGCTTTGTATTGTTCCTAGACATCCAAATAAACCAAGAGACAATTTTAGGAAGAGCTCTAAGGGCAGGGATTGTGAGCAAGTTCCAGTCAGATATCCATTCCTGGAAAGGAGAGCAGTCATCACCACGTAAAGAGATGTGCAAGCAATCAACAAACAGGTAACAGATCTCCTTAGTATACCCGCAAAACAAAAAGATGTGAGAATGAGACTCCTCCTGGCAGCTGCAATGTAGGCAGATGCAGGGGAGCCTGAGGCTCTTGTGTTTCACGTTATCATTAGTGGAAAGAAGAGAGTGCAAAGTCCTCCAAGTGAAAAATGAGAAAGAAGGCTTGATTAAAGAGTTCCAGAACCATTTGACATGTTGAGGGAATATTTGTTGATTGCAGTTCTGATGAAAGCTAAGAGAAATGGTTTTATACATGGAAGCTCCTATTTGAAGGTAGATGGAAGCTCCTGATGTACCTTTGAAGATTAATGAATCCTTATTATTAAGGTGAATGGGTATGCTGCAGAAGTACCTTGCATCCTCCAAGTTCAATAAGGCATTCAATTGTTGTGAATCCCAATTACCACCAGTCCAAGAATCAGCAACACCAATATCAATTTCCTTAGGACCACCATAAAAACCAGCCAAAGGGCCTGATGAGGACCAATCATCATACCAGAAGAAAAGCTTGGCATTACCAACTCCCAATTGATCAATTCCTCAGCAACAGCCCAAAAATGGATCAGTTCTGTCCAAATGGTTGAATCTGTACAAGTGAGGGGGGTATTTGGTATTCATGAGGAGGACCCAGAGTGAATTTTTTGCACGAAATTTAATCCATAGTTTAATAAAGTTGATCTTCATAGAGTTCCCCAGAGATCTGAACACCATACTACAAGAAAGGGTAGGTTTGCAGAGCTTCTTCTAGCTAACCCAATGCATTCTGGAATCCTTAGTTTCCCGAAGAAACTTGTTAAACAATTTCTCCAATCTATGGACAATGGAAACAGGCATTTTTGATATTTTCATACCATAAAGTGGGATGGCAGGGAGAATGCTCTTTAATTGCCACCTTAGGACAGGAAACTGTTCTCCCTTGATTGAAGTCCCCATGATTGAAGTTGGGTGGTAATTTGCTGTAGGAGTCAGTCCAAACAAGTATCATTTTTTCTTCCCTTTGCTGATTTGCACACCAAGGTAACAATTTGTTAAGGAACCATGCATAAATGTGTATAATTCTGAAGCCATTTCTTCCTAGCAATAGAAAAAGATTTACTGGTAATGATGTTACATATGTTCTTGTTAATTTCATACTAGAAACTTATTCAAAATATAAGAAAATTTCACACAAGCTGTTCACGAGCGAACCATTTTGATAACCCTAGTTATGCAGCTGTAGGATGTTAAAGTAAGAGCAAGATTTAAATCTTAATTTTTATATTAAATATTTATTTAAATAGAATGTAATATATATTTATATATTTATTTATTTATTCTATTTTTTAATTAAAAATTTAATTCATTATAAATCTTTGTAGCCCTGTAGTCAACTAAAATATTTAAAAGGTAATACTCATCAATTATATAAATCTTTGTTGCTGCTCCTCATACTCAAAAAGTCTCACGTGCAGAGGAGACATCTCATATCTCAAATATCCTAGAGCCTATCTCTGTTGCAATGGTTGACAATCTTTCTACTGCGCCTCTACCAACTATTCAGACCGAACAAGTTGTTACTATTAGTCAGGCGCAAGGGGCTCATGATGTGCATCAGCCTTTACATACCCAGCAATCGTCGACCAACACACTGATCAGATGAGCAAGTCATCAGATGAGGAAAACATGTCTGCACATCCAGGAAGAAGAAGAAGAATGGAGGCCTCCTCGAGCTCAGGAACTTAATGGATGATACATTCGTTTTTCTGGCAATGACACCAAACTTAATAATTTGTTAGCTAGCTCCCTCTCTAAAACTAGCGGCAGAGGCAGGGCTAAATTGGGTTGCTCTCTAGCTACCTGTACTACGAGTTTTGGCAGTTTTGGTTTTTGGGTATTCGTTTATTTTTCTTTTTTTGGGACCATTTATACATGGTGTATACCGTGTGGGTTGGTTGCTTTATTTGGGTCCTCTCATACAATCTATCTGTATTTTTCTTCTTTAATATATTAAGCTTGGGTTTTTTTAATATATATATATATATATATATATATGTATGTAATTTAAGTATTTCATATATATATATATATATATATATATATATATATATATATATATATATATATATATATAATAATTTCGAGCCAAAACGAACCGAACACGAACGAACAAAACTTTGTTTGTGTTCAACTCTTTTATATATAGAGCACAAAAAGTTTGTTCGTGTTCGACTCGTTTATTTTGCGAACGAATCAAATACAAACTACTTAATGAGCTGAACACGAGCTGTTCGCGAGCAGCTAACTGTTTTGGCATCCCTAATCATGGGATGGCCTTTGCTAGCAAAGAAAGAACTTGGGTGAGCCGAAAATCGATGTTGAAGGCATCTAGAAAGGTAATCAAAAGCTATATTGAAAAATTTAGGAGACAAAGGTTCTCCTTGTTTAATGTCTCTAGTGGATCTGAAATAACAATGCTGCTCGTTGTTTTTCTTATGTTTAAGAGTTTTTTGCTTTTAATTCCTTTTGAATTTTAGCAATAATATGTTCATTTCTGTTGTGGTTTGGGTTATCAATTGGTATCAGAGCTTGACTAACTCTAATCATATCCTAAGGTTTCCTAGCATCCGCCTCTACCCAAATCACCTCAATCCAAATTTATTTTTCATATTCCTAAACCATAAACAAATTTTTTCCTTGGTGGTTTTCAAACTCAGCAACCGTAAATTAATTTTCTTACACCTTTAATCATTCTCATACACTCTATTTAACGTCTTAAATCCTAGCCATGCCACTAGGGATATATATGCCATGCTCAAGCCTACCCGAAAAGAGATACAACCAGTGATCCATCCACTTTAACGGAGGCTTACGAATACAAAGGATGAAATTCAGGGGGAAATTACCCTCGGTCGTGACATGGAAAGTTAAAGGGGCAAAAGAGACGAGAGTTTCAACCCATTCCATAGGGAGGGCTTAGGTGACGAAGAAAGGACACGATTCTTTGGAATCCAATATCATAGGAGACCTGGAGAGAGGAGGCCACATATTGAGGATACAGTTTTTAGAATTAAGGTGCATCTCCTAGAGTTCGATGGAGGTATGGATCCCAACATCTTCATCGAATGGTTGTAGTTTCTTGAGAGATTATTTGAGTTCAAAGATATGCCAGAAGATAAAAGAGTAAAACTAGCGCCCATCAAATTGAGAAAGCGCGCTTCTATATGGTGATAAAACTTACAGAGGAGTAGATAAGACAATGATAAGATTATCAAGTGGCAAAAGATGAGAAAAGAGATGCAAAGGAGATACCTATCACCCCATTACCGTCAGGACATGTTTTTGAGGCTCCATCTATAACAGTGAGACATATCTATGGAGGAGTTCACTGCCCAGTTTAACTATTTGTAGATGAAGTGGAGTTGGTCAAGCCAGGAGAACATACAATAGCCTGTTATATGGAAGGCTTGAAGTGCGCTATCAGCAATATGGTACAAATGCAACCCTATTGGTCACTTGGAAATATCCAAACGTTAGCACTGTGAGTGAAAAGGTAGCTGAAATTGAGCAGTTAACCATTTCAAGTCAGGTAGCCACCCATAGATAGAGACATCGACGGGTGAACAACTTCGGAAGTTGAGAAAATTGATTCAGAAAAGCACAAAGTTACCCCTAGCGAGGAGAAGCCTGAGAAGATTAGCATGTCTACTTCAATGTTCGCTGAAAATGCTTCATATCCCTAGGATTTGGACACATCGGCTCCAACTGCCCGATGAGCCAAGTTGTGTCTTTTACCAAGTAGAGCAATGGACGAGGTTAGCGATGAAGAAACAGTTGAGGAAGGTGAGGTGTATCATCTCCCACTTGATGAAGGTGAGATGCGACGGGTCCTATAGATGGAGGAAACGAGAGATCTGCAATGGCTTCGGCACAATATATTCTATACCTGTTGCACTGTGAACAAGAAGGTGTGCAGTCTTATCATTAATGGAGGGAACTACAATAATGTGGCATCATCAACTTAAATGGTAAGAATCATGCCTCATGACGGTATTCCTAGTCGGATTCTCTGACTTGGTTGAAGAAGGAGAACCGAGTTAGTATTGATAGGAGGTGCCTAATAGAGTGTTCGATCAGAAGCCAGCTTCAGGATCGGTTATTGTGCGACGTAGTTCTCATGGATGTCTGTCACCTTTTGTTGGATAGACCGTGGTAATTTGATCGTATGATTTAGCATGGCGGTTTCAGGAACACCTATTCACTCACCGAGGGGAAACACATCATCCCATCTTCCTTCGGCGGAACCCGAGATCACAGGAGTTCTTACCAGCAGAGTGGTGCTGATGAGTCCACTTTTGATGACGACACAGGATGATAGGACTGAGACACCAATTCCAGACATGAGACGGTCACGACATGGAACATTTCTAGACATCACGTCAATACCTCACTGCCTTGGAATCCAAATGCTTTTCGGATTGCAGTCGAGGAGCATTTAGTCCCGAGAGGCTATAACTGCTCCATCACCAACAACGAGCAAATAGAAGCTTCGACAAATGAGGATGCAGCTCCCATAACCTCAGGTGACTGACGTCCCAGTGGGTTCCAATTAGGGTGGGAAGCTTGCTAACGGCCTAGGTGGGACCCCCTACTTATCTTTTTATTATAAATAGGTTGCTTGCTGTGGTTAGGATTAGTTTTTCTAGGCATTTCCCGCAGACATCCCCCTTTTCCTTCTAGGGCTGTATCCGACGGAGAGAAGTTGCTCCGGTTGTAACTCATCCCGAGGTGGTGTGTATCCATCCTTATACCCCTCACTTGCTTGCTGCCCTCCACCATACGCAACTTCTTGTTTCTGCTTTCTAGCCCTCCATCCTTAGCGATTCTTCTCTGCTTCCTTGTATCCCCTCTAACCTCACAAACTGTTATCGAAATACCTCTCCTGCACCTCAACCTACGGTCCAACCATCATAATCACATCCTAAACCCCTATCACCTGTTGTCCAACCATACCTTATTCCATCTACTACTGTTGTACTACACCATAATCTCCTCCAAGTCCCTGGTACATGTTGTCCATCCGCATCCCTTCCACTATGGTTGCTAGCTATTGTCCAACCGCCCCTCTCCATACCCTCCTCTATTGCTATCGCCTACATCTCCCATATCTTTCTGCTTGCAAGCTCCACCGTCCAACCTTATATCCCACCTATGAATCCCCAATGCCACTACCTTAGCCGCAACCATCTCTCATTGCTCTCGCCTTTGGGTGTTGTTTACGTTGTGTTGTTGTTTTTCCTAAGTTTAGGAGTTTTTTCTTGTAATCTCTTTTGAATTTCAGTAATTTTTTTTTTAAATTCTGTTGTGATTTGGTTAACTATAGTATCATTCATTAAACAATACAATCTTTTACTTGACCATCAAGTTATTCCTTAAGATGAGTTCAATTATTAAATTATCATAATGTCAGGGATTAATCAAGTCTGAATTGTATTCACTTATGTTATTTGAGCAAATATCTTTTTGTAGTCTATCCTATAAGGTTTGAGTGAAACATTGGTCTGCTAATTTTGCTTTGTATTTGTCAATTTCACTGGTAGCATTATATTTTACAATAAAATCCACTTGTTTCAAGTTTCTTCTTTTCGAAGGAATTTACGATGTCTTAGGTGTTGTTTTTCTTTATAACTTTCATTCTTCATTAGTATCCTTTTTCCATTCTTGTTTTTGAAGAGCTTCATACACATTTATGGGTATTGCGATGTTATTGATCTTGTATTGTTAAGATAGCTTAAAATATGTCAAATTACTAGTGATAGAATATTGTGCGCAATTTCTTCCCCTTTTATGAATATAATAAGTAAATTAAGATTGTCACTTTCAACTCTTTCATCCCAACTAGTCTCCAGGGTTGGATTGGCGTTGTTGTTGCCATGTTTTTGGATTTTTAAGTTTTCTTAAAAACAGAAGGCAGGGAATTTAAGAGTCAAAGGTAGAACAATGGAGGCCATATATAATTTTGAGAGATAGAAAGCAAGATAATGGGTTCATAGTGGTATGCTTCACTGTTCCTTTCCGTGAGTAGAAAGGGTTTTCTCAGGAATGTGTGATATTGATAGAAATAAGGAATTTTTTATTTTTTTATTTTTTTGATGTTTTAGTTGTAATTATAGTCCTTTTGAGTCAAAGAGCATCAAACAAATGCACATGTCTATCTTTTGGATCTAACATAGATTGGTTGGTACTGGTGTCCAAAAAAAAAGCACCAAAAGGTATTGGTAAGAAATTCAATATTCTTTAGTGAGGATATTTATCATAAAGGAAACCTATGGGTTCAAAACTTCAGTATTTTGAATAGTTGCTGGTCGATAAGACAGGCAGATATAAGGATGGATAGAGTTTGTGAACATGTTTGATTGTGCATTTCCAAGAAGTAGTTGTCTTTTTCTCTTAGCAACTTCATTTTATTGAGGGGTATAGATTGTGTGTCCCACTTTCATTAGACTATTGAGTAAAGTCATGGGAGAAAAGTCCTTTACCATTGTGGATTATTTGTATGGAGGTTTGAAACATTTTGTATGAGTTTCTGGAATTGTTTGAATAAATAGGAATCTTTAGATCTTTCTCTCATAAGATCTGTTGATCATACATTTGTATGGTTATCAACAAGGTTATGATCCATTGGGCTGCTTTTAAATTTGTAGCTCTAGCAGATTTTCATGTCACTACGAATAAGGTAGACTGTTTTGGATCCTCTATTTGGTTAGGTGTGGGCAACTTTGAGTTTAGCAAGAAGGCATATTTTCATACATGGGTGAGAAACATAATCTTTGTAGACACACAAAGTTTGGTACAATATTTTTGGATAGGAGAAATTAGGATGACCCATATGTCTGTACTAGAATATAATATTGGAATTCAAAAAATGGACATGCCAATATATTGGTGTTATGTTGGTGCTTGGTGGTGACTAAGTAGTATGACTCGTTCCTTTCTTCAACACTACCAATCATCTTCCTTGTAGCTTGGTATTAAAAATTATACCTAACTTTCCACATCTGTTATCAACTTACTAAAATACTAAATTGTAAGTTAACCTAGGCATAAATGATAAGCCCTATAATAGTAGATTTGACATGTTGACTATTTTGCCCTATACTTAGTAACGAAAAAATCAATTGGGTTAACATCAATCTTGGGTTGCTAGATGGTGTAGGGCCATCAAGAGAAGGTTTGAGGAAGTTGTAGGGCTAGAAAGGAGGTGAAAAGAGGATAACCACTAAGAAATTGATGCAAACAACAGCTTGATAGCAAAGATGAACAGGAAAACTGTAGGTCAGTTACAAAATTTGCGATGTTAGAGTTCTTTGTATGTCTGAGAGAGATTACCACCTAGATCCAATTAGGTTACATGCACACTACATGTGAAAGATGAAGAATATAACAATCCAATATGAGAAAAAACATGAGATACTAGTTCTTAATGCATAAAACTCAAGAAAAATTGTCCAAACATAAAATCACAATATATTTAAATGCTCCAAGCAAAAGAAACCATGATTAATTAACCTAAATAGAGAATTTGGTCTCTTAAAGAAGCCGAGCAACCCCATGGTAGTTGTGATCTATTCTCTTCTTGGACTGGTTGGGATTCGTTCTGCCTGTGATGCATGCATCATTCCACTATGGTAAGAGGTTTCGTCATCTTCATTTGAAGCATTTTGATCCTTGTAGTCCAAAAACATATTAACAACATTGAAAGTGACAGATATTATAGCCTCTCGACAGATCAATTTTATACGTATTTTTATTAATCTTCTTGACTTTCTAAATGGACCATTAAACTTGAGCTTCCCAAAAGCATATGTGGGTAAACTCTCTTGCTTCATCTAATTTATATGAAATCTCACTCTTGGAAAACCTGAGATTTTTTGGACTTGTCAACCCGTTTCTGATTCTTATTGTTTTGCTTAATAATTTCCTTCCGCACTTGTTGATGAAGTGTCTAAATTTCCTTTAACCTTTGCATTAAAAAAAATAAACCTCTGCATCAACATGGGCTCAGTGGCTTGGTTTATTATGACTAACTCGAAGAGGGTGAGGTGATTCCTATTATAAACCATTTCAAAAGGGCTGACTAGTGGAACAATTATAAGCAAATTCAACCTGGGTGAGGATCGGATTCCACTGTATAATATTCTTACCCATAAGTCCCCTGTGTATGTTAACTAAATTGCAATTCATCATTTTTTGCCTATTCATCTATTTGAGTGGGAGCTGCTGAACCGAACTGGAATTTTGTACTTTGCTTACCCTGTAAGTCCTCCAAAAGTTACTAAAAAGTTTTACATCTCTATCTGAAGTAATGATCTGGGCACGCCATGAACATTCCTGAAATTTAAATCTACAGTATGAGAAGTATTTATCGTTTGGTAGCAATGAGAGTATTCTATAACCACTAGGGTTGTCAACGATCCGATTTCGAGCTGGGGTCGGCTCAAAACCTGCTCTAAAAAATTGATCCAACATTTTGGCTTATAGCTCAGCTCATTTATTTCGATCTCATCTCGATTCGAGCCAAAATTCGATTCAATTTTCGAGCAATCAATGATATTCGAGCTAAATTCGCTAAATTCACAATTAGGGTTGTTAACGATCTGATTTCGAGCCAAGCTGGGGCTGGCTTGATATTGGCTCGAGAAAAATTCAATCCAAAATTTTGGCTCGTAGCTTGACTTGTTTATTTGGATCCGAGCCAAAATTCAAAATCAATTGAGCGATTAACAATTTTTCAAGCTAAATTCACAACTCTAATCACCATTGGAACAAAATCCTTTCTTTATTTTGTCTAGGCCAAGCCCACCATAAAGTTTATGCGCACATCCATGAAAGTGCATATTGTATTAGCAAAAATTGCAGAAGAGTACAAAAGCTATGCCTCCTAGGCGTTTAAAATGTAGGCCTTATCCTCTTGCAAGGAAACAAAAGAGGATCAAGATCATGGACATTTGTGATATCAAAATTTCTATCTATAACCATCTTCGCAGAGGTACAAGCAACTTTATTGTTGCTCCTGAAAATGTTGGAAGATTACTTTTATAAATTTGAACAAAAAAAATCAAAATTTGGATTGTTGGGGAAAGAAGAATGCCATAGCCATATCCATGTTGCTTTGAAATAATCAATGACAGTCAAGCTGTCACTTTTATAATATTGGTTTTACCTTCAAGCCCCCAATTCTCAATGTTCTACGAGAGAGACAAGATCGACAACTTTCAACTTGTGCGCTATCCTAGTGAAGTGGCCGAATTCCTTATGCTCACTTCCAATCAGTGTGATTTCGGGATGGGAAGGGGAGTGTCTAGACGTGTGTCTATCATTGAGTCTTGGCCAAATATCATGCTTTGCATTTCCTAGTATGTATCTTTACATCTCACACTAAAATACAAGTTTTTTTTGACTAAGAAAAGAGCTTTGTCCCTTCCAAAGTGTCCTACCATGCCTTTATCGTGACACTCCAAAGGATAAACTGTCTAAGTGCACTTATGGAAATACACTTATTTTGAAAGAATAGATAATCATCGAACCTATGATATTGATCATAAGGATTCTTTTGACATTGAGCCCAAATCTCTTGAATGTTTTCATCTTTGGCATAAAGAGCCTTTTTTATTTTAAATCCAACTACTGTAAATTGCCTAGTAGAATCTAACAAATGATAGAAACTCAAGATACTATCAACCTTATTTTGACTTCCTGTTTATATTTGAGCATAAAATAAAAAGATGAAGAAAGAACTCGCTAGGTGGCTTATATTTAGGGCCTGTTTGGTTCAGTACAGCACTTATCACTGAATATGAATTATGCTGTTCTGAGAAGCATTACTGAGGAAGTTTGACTGTCATTTGGTTGCAGTATTGTGGGAAAACAACTGTGAGTGAGAAAATGACTGAGATCGCCTCGTTTATTAAAACTGTTTGAAAATTTTGATATATTTATATGGTATACAGTATTTGCAAATAAAATTTTTTTTAAAATTTTTTATTTTAAATATACAAATTAATAAATATAAATTATATTTTTAAATTTTTATATTTTTAAATATATTGTTCAAATTAATAAAATAAAATATTTAGGAGCTTTATGTTGGTTAAAGATATTTAAAGAAGCTTTATATATTCATATTTTTATATATCTATATATTTTAAAAGTATTAAAATTTTTTTATCTATAAAAGTACGTCTTTTTTTACATATTTTTTATATATCTACATATATTAAGAGTATTAAAAAAATATCTTTTAAATCTATAAAAAACTTCTTATCTTTATATTTCTATCTATTTTAAAAGTATTAAAATTTTTAATATATATAAAAGTGTTTGTATTTACATATTCATATATATCTATATATCGTAAGAGCATTAAAAATTATTGAGTTTTAAATCGACCATTTACCTGAGATTTGAAACGACAAAACATCAGAATAACTCAGTACATATCTCAGAAAAAGTCATAAAGTTCTACGAGTGAAGATAGACTCTTCTCAAGCACGTCTTAGTAACGATATAGTGAAAAAAAGCGTAATACTTATTACAACAACAACCAACAATATAATAATGTTACATTTAGTTTTGAGTTCGTTACATAGCTCCGTGTGACTCGTCTTCCATCGAGGCCGTACACTCTCTAACGATCGGACTCATGAGAATCCGATAAACTGTCTCGCCATCGGAAGAAATCGCCATCGCTTCTGGAATGTTCCGAGGACGGGCATAAAACTTTCTGGCGAAAGCTATGCGTGTCGTCGTGATGCCAAACGAGATGTCTGCAGCCACGATGATACATAGACTCGGTGAGAGGTAGCCGAGCGTCTTGGAGCTCGTATGTCTATCCGAAATACAAGCGGATAAACGATTGAAATAATTTGAGTATCAAATGGTAAAACAAAATGATAATAATCAAGTTTAGACGAAGACAAACATTAATCTTACGGATCTATAATGCGAAGTAAAGTCTTCAAAAGAGTGTAAAAGACATACATCAGATCACTTGAACAAAATCACTCTCCAACTAACGAGCGAGTAATGCGCCTCGAAGGGCCGCCATTTCGTTGCACTCCTCCCATCTTTCGTGCAAATTCGTCGCACTATTGTTCTCCACCCGTGGTCGAGATTGGTCAATGCGGTTCTCATAACCTTCGATTGTATCAACCTCGTCATCTTGATCGAACACGGTCAAAATCAACATCGACTCGAGTTGGGTCTTCGCCTAATATAGTTATGCTGGCCATGTATTGCTAATCACTATCCGAACACCTGTTTGGAAAACGGATAAGGTGACATATCTCGAAGAATGACCCATTTCTTCTTCCAAGCTCCAAATGTCCTCTCAATAACGCCTGCATGAGATGAATGTCTCTTATTAAACACCTCATTTCTAGTTTTCAGTGCGATTACCGACTCTTTCAAAATCCTGGATATGATACCTCAGTATCGGGATAGAGCTTAAGATACACTCTCTCGGATATGTAGCACGCATCTACCAAATAATACTTGTCCGTAATGATAGGAAATTTTGCAAAGTATGTGACCAAAAATATCGACTTTTTATATTACAAATGACCTTACTGTACAGTGGATGAGGGAAATTGTAATCCGGATTCTTTGTCGTAATTTTAAAAACTCTACTTATCATGTGCTGCTGCTTCTCGCATCCAGTCAACTGCAAATGTAAAGCACATGTCGAAATCACAACTGCCATTATATTTTGAGTTGTCCTCCAGTAACGGCTAGATAAAAGCGAACTTTCTCGTTATCCAAAGACTATAAGCATGAACGTGCGTTCAATCGATTGCGCCGATGCAATCCTTTAGAAACGAAAAAATCATTTCAATATGCGATTCATTAATAAATTATTCTAGTCGATATGTGTACTCGAAATACGACATATATCGGTCATCGTTGAGAATCTTTGTCGAGGTCCTGCAAAAGTCGGATCAGTTGGTTTTATTATGGCTTTTGCTAGATGACAGAGAAGCCAAACCAACCGAGAAATATCTCGCTTATTGTTTCGACGAATGCCTGAAGCGTTCCACTGGCTCCCCGCATTGACTCGTTCTGTGATAGTATGTAAAATGTGATGCCCAATACTTCACGGTCTGTTGTCCTAGAAAACTCATGAAGTCCATAAGATGTTGTTAGGTCTAATAGAAGATCTCTAAAAACATCATGTGACATGCGGAAGATGTTACGAAATCTCGTTGGGTGTCTTGAAATCATTTCACCCATCCATTTTTCTCCATACTGAGATGAAGTGTAACAAGGTTCACGATCGACGTACGTATTATAGTATTGCGACGATTATATTTTGCCTTGCATTTCTCCTACTGGCGTCGGAGTTAGTCCGGATTCATGACGGTATAAACTGCACCTTTTAAATAAAACAAGTTACTTTCATAGAAATCATCAACTAACTAAAAGAAGCAAATGAATAAACTATATTTAGAAAGGAAATAACTCAAACATTCCATCATTCAAATAGAACTTGTCCAAACAACAACATCGCTAACGATGACTAATGATAGATGAAATAAAATCGGCGAGTTCCATATCGGATCACATGGTGCGACGGTTATAATAATAGCGTATGTATTCTACTCGTAGCTCTGTCGAAGTGCAGTGAAGAAGTCTCGGTGGAGAGAGTCACGGAGGAGGTCGATAGCAAAGAAGAAAAGATCACGATCCCCTATAATGTCTGGGTCGTCCTGAAGAAGCCTAACAACCTCATGGACGTCGGTTTTTTGAACTCTGTGCGGGGCATCATTTGTTGATTCCACAAGTAATGAGAGCTGATCTCGCATAGTTGCGAGCAGAACTCTTCCTCTTCTTTTCGATCCGGGCCGCTTCATACGGTTTGTTGATTGCATTTCAGTTTGCTCGTACATGCGGAGTTCTGCTGAATCGTTTGATAGTTCTACGGCGACCTCTTCAGGGGTTGTTGCAATCATTGTTTGGCTAGGTGCAGCTGAATATTCTCCTGTCGCTACCATCCCACCAAACATTCTATCTAGTTTGTCCTCCAATTCTGGTTCTATCCATATTGTTTTGAACTTTTTGCCGTAGGAAAAATCTGTAAGGATAAATAATTGTTATTAGAAGATGTGCGATAAACCGCAAACATAACCAAAACTAATTCAATAATGTCTTACCGCAAGCCTTTCGATCCACCATTGTTACGTAGCGATGATAGTTCGCTTCGACGGATCCCGACCAAGCTCGATTGATCCATATTTTAAATCATTCCAAAGTTTCCAATCTTTCTTTAGTTGGTCCCATTTATTCTTAAGTTGGAGCTCGTCATAGTCCCTGCCATGACCTCCTTAAAGTTTGTAACAATATTTTGCCAACCTTCTTTATCGAAAAAGAATTTGGCCTATTCCCTTTTCGACCTCGAAATGCATAGATCGCAGAATATCATTTTAATGTCCTTCTCGCAAAGTGCTGGAGTAGCAATCTCTTTGTTTTTATTAGCCATACTACGAATATATAGAAACAGGTACATCATGAAAAATTGGCTACCATATTGAAGGAAATTGAAATGACAGATGCAAAATCTGTTATTTCAATTTTCTATAAAGAAATGCTGAAATGCAAAATAAAAATGGAATAAACTATATGAAGACGAGTGGAACAAATCAATTTACGTGGTTCGGTCATACTGACCTACGTCCACGGGAAAGGAGCAATATATCTTCATTAATGAAATTTTTGAACTTGTACAGAGCTTCTACAAATGGGTTGCCAACAACTCAACCCTGTTATAACTTAAAAAAACATAATTTACAGCTCAATCCACAAGCTATTTCCCAAAAACAGCAAAATTTCCTCTGCTCAACAAAAATTCCCATGCTTCTTAACTTATATTTTTACTTGTCTGCCACCTTACCTATACAATGAGCATTAGAAATAGTTTTCTCATGCTCAGCATCATCTAGACAGAGAATTCGTTTAAAGAAATGTAAGAAATTTAGCTAGATAAAGTATTTGTTCTTAGCAGATTATAATCGGAGAAGGCTGAAAGTAAAATGAGAAAAAAAGAGTGAACTTCCCAATCTAAGCTCAGCATAATTTATGTAAAAAATAGTCAACTTAAGATGAACAATGACTCCAAATAAAAACAAAGCAACTTTGAACAAATCCCTAGCAAATCTCAAACAAAGCTTCCCTAATTTGAGAAACTATTTAAGATAAAATATTTTTTAAAGGAGCCCAACTATCAATCCAACCAAACAAACCCGAGAATAGTAAAAGTGAACTTCCCCAATCTTTAAAGGAGCCCATCTATCACCCAAAACATATTGCTACACATATAGCACCATATTCCCCATGTGCACAATGCATACATGTCACCATATTCCGCATGTACACATTGCACACATATATGCACCCAATTGATCTTCCACTTGGAATTTAAATAATTTGAGGATCTAGAGTAACATAATTTCAATGTAGCGTTAATACATTTATTGGGACGCAAGCTTAGCAATACTGCATGCTATAAATAGGAGGTGTACATTTATTCAATAACCCAATATCGCATGCTATAAATATAGATGGTCGTTAAGTTAACCATTTTTGAAACATAACCAGTTTCGTATAAGCATTGCAATCTAACCAATTTACATAACAACCATTTAAGAAGTCCTCAAATAAAAATATGAGAAGCATATTTGTCCTAAAATGTGCAATTAATAGGAGGTGTCATTCTCATAGCCTGCAAGTGCAAGATAAACAAAGGAAAAAAGACCATAGGATATGTAAAAAATGACAATAAGCACCATTCCACAAACATAAACTGCACCTTTTATAGTACACCGAGACAAACTAATAGAATAATATACTTCTCAATCAAATTCTTGATGGTTGCATATAACCATGCTTCAAATAAAACCAGAGAAAATCAATCTTCAAATATAAAAAAGAATAATTTGAATAATTTGATGCGTAGAAAATCAATCTTCAAAAAAAAAAATGAACATATACATCTTTAAAGTCTTTCACCATAAGATCACAGTGAAAGAAGTTATGCTTCAAGATATATTCTTCTTTCTTCTAAGAGATCAAAGTGATTGTATTCAACTACGGGTTAAGCATGACGGATCCAAGATATCCACAATCTCTACCACGGGGAAGAAAACTCGAAAATCCAATTGAAAAATGTGTAATTTCGAAAATTCACGAATTAAAAAGCTCGAAGAAAACCCAACAGATTCACGAGGAAGAAAACTTCTACAAAACAGACCAAGAGCAATTAACCAGATATCCTTGGCATTTAACCAGATATCCTTGACACAGTAAGCCATTAGGAGCAACCGCAGAAGCATTTCAACGAATCTTTCAAAGAACATAAACCTAAATAGCTGTTAGGAGCAGTGAAAATGTTCACCTAAAAATTGTCATGAATCCTTGTATAGCTATTAGGAGCAACCGCAGAAGCACAACTACTCATTACATAAGTTTTTAGAACCATAGATGTACTAGGAAGGATCGTGGATCTATAAAAATTTCTACGAGAAAGAGGGGGGAGAGGGAGACGGAGCCTCGAGAGAGAATGATACCAGTTAGATCGTAGGTATTCGATTTAGGGCGGAGAAGTCCTGATCTCGCGAGAAGATCGAGGGCGGAGAAGGGGATCGGGAGCTCAGAGCTCGGGAGCACGGGCGAGCGAGGGCAGCGAGAAATTCGGGGCGAAGGGTAAAAGCTGGATGAATTTGGGGCCGCGGGGTTTATCCCGCGGCCGGCTTTCCCTCGACTTCGCGGCGAAGCACCGCGAATTCATCTCGAATCGGAACCCGCCGCGATCGAAAGTGCGGTGCTTTGCCGCGCCGCAGGACAAAACGGCGAAACAAACAGGGCCTTAGTTTACTCTGTCTGTTTAATAATCTTAGGGCCTCATGGTCTGTGTAGAGAGTGAACTCATTTGCCAGCAGGTAATTACTTCAATTTTGAGGGTTCTCACTATAACATATAATTCCTTATCATCGATGGATTAATTCCTCATTGAATCATTCAATTTCTCACTAAAAAAAGCAATGGGGTGTCTGCATTGATTAAGCATAGCTTCAATTTCTTAATTGGAGGCATGATGCTCCACCTTGAACACCTAAGTAAAGTCTATAAGGGCTAGTATCATGGCTTTATGTAAGATATGTTTTCAATGCTTCAAAACTAGCATGCACTTAATTAAATGAAGTGTATCAGTCGAACTTGAGAATCTTTATCAAGGGCACTGCTATTGAGCTAAAATTCTTGATGAACCTCCTGTAAAAGAAGTAAATTTGTGAAATTGCCATACCTGAGTGAATGATTGTGGACAAGGCAAGTTAATAATGGCCTAGACCTTGGCTAGATCAATGCCAGTTGCCGATATAAAATATCCAAGGAAGTAAGCCTTCATGGTCAAGAGGTGATATTTATTGGGGTGACCATATAATTGGGCTCATGGGCGGACCCACCAATTATCGAGGGAGGGCAATTGCGCCTCCTCAATTTCATGTCTAACCCAGTGGGAGAGCATTTCAATCTTTGCCCACCCAATATATCATGTTTGTCCCTCACCTTGACCCTCACCTTGACCCTCACCTTGCCCCTCGTCTTCCACACCGGAGCACTTTCAATTCTGAGGCATGCTTCATCTTGGAGATTAGGCAACAAGCGATGATGAAGGCGAGAAGCTAACCGGCAACGAAGGAGCTCCTTCATGCTTCTTCATGATCGTGTCAGCGGAGGAGTTCATGAGGCTTATTAATGCAGCACCGCCGCTGCCATCTAAGGTGAACAAATCTGATGATGCAAAGAGGAGGGAGGAGAAAGATGGAAAGTATGAAGGAGATGAGAATGAGTTCTTCTCACTAAAATGCTGCTTCACTCGAACTGGACAAGTGACAAGACTAACAAATTTTCTTTATTGGACAATTTATATGCATACCACCCAATCTCTTTGTGTTTACATATCTAACACCTAAACTTTACTTTTTACATTTATACCACCAAAATGTTTAATATCACATAAAAAAAATCAGATTTTTAACTTTTAAAATGTGAAGTTCATTTTTTAAGCACGGATAAAGTGGCATCTATGTAAAAATTGATGTTTAGATTTTATATATGTAAATACCTAAGACTTGAGTGGTGTGTATGTAAATGATTAGAATTTTGAAATTATTTTTAAAATTATGATATATATATATATATATATATATATATATATATATATATATATATATATATATATATATATATATATATATGCATTTAATAATTACTTAACTAAGTATGTTCTAACTATATTAAGCAAATATATTTTTATATTAAAATCTAAGTTTAAACTAGAGTATATAAATTTTTATTTTGAGTTGATTAAAGTTTAAAGCTTTAAATTAAATTGTCAGTTGCATTGGTATATTTAAGATTAAAAAGATAATATAATTTTATCCCATTGTCATACTAAAATTTTAGCCTTTTTAAACTTTTATAGAAGTTCTTAAATGATACAAGTTTAGTGGCCTAAATATATATTTTGCTATCTAAATAGTGAAGTGTCGCAGACATTAAATTTACTGATGTAATAAATTTTCTCACCCTCAAAAGAAAGGCACCCCTGATTGGGCTATTTGAAGTACCTTAAAAGTCTCCCATAAATGCTTTCAAGTGATTCTCTGTGGTACGGTTGTACACCAAGATAATAATGAATTTTCCATTGAATGCTCTAATAACCTTGTTCACCAGCCAATAAAAGTACTAGGGCATTGGAAAAGCCACAAAGCACGACTGTAGGCGTACAATCTATCTTGGGCCTTGAAGTTATCTTTCACTCTTCTTTTAACTTTATTCTGATGCGATGGTCACCACTACTCAAAATATAAGAGAATATGCGGATCTTCATATAGATGATTCAACAATCATCTAACCGTGGAATGAGAAATTGATACTGAATGGTGAATTTATTCATAGCCTTGTTATCAATACACATACGCTAAGAGTAATAATTCTTTGGCATAGTTGGAGCGAATGCTGCACACAGGCTGTAGTCATCAAGTCTCTAACTTGCTTGTGGTAGGCAGGTTGGATTGTGTGAATAAACCATGAAACAAAATCTATGGCATGCTGAATCTCCCTAAGTTGTGTTAAACGAAGAGGTAGACAATTGGTTAGAATATTATGAAGTTCTCTCAGTAGGGGCGCACTATGTATGGTATTAGCTTCTCGAACCCACTGCTCTTTGAGACCACTAATACTAGTCTTATGTCTCTCAAGGCTTGTAGAAAGATAACATGGGTCATATTGTCTTAGACTTTGTGTGGATGCCTATTACCTCAAGCTCCTAACAGTGTGATGCACCTTCCTTCCTTGGTGATTAAGTATGCATTCTTGTAGCCATCATAATAATTGCAACTATCATACTACCAAGGATTACTCACAAGGATGTGATATTCATTTATAGGTATGACACTACACCACACCTGCTCTTGGAATTTGTCTCTAATAGAGAACTCCATAATGCTTTTTTTATCGACTGCAATCTCATTCCTTTTCTTCAACTAATGGAATAACACTGTGTTTACTTATGTGTAGCAAGGCTTTAGTTGCATATTATTTGGGTAGACATCACATTTTTACAATTGCTTCCATCTATGATAAGATTGCTCATTCTTTCTTTCTCTCGGTGCAATGAGTATGAAAAATCTTTTGATGAAGCCATTGCTCTCTTGTGGGTTCAGTCCAAAGGATATGTCGAGCAACTAACATCTTTCTTTCTTTGACTTGAAGTTGTTACTTCTTCACGTCCTTACATTCTCATGCATCCTCAATGTCACCATTCATTTTTTATATTTAGGAAATTTGATACCCCTTATTTTTGGTCAATTAGTTGCACTGTGCTCAAATCATGGCACTTGAAGTATTTCATGGGTGTAAGGATTTGTTGTCGGTCCATCCTGCCTTTTCTCCACCTAAGCAGATTTCTTATCTTGTGGAGCCGAGCTTGGTGCTCTAGTAGGTGTGCTTTTGTTGCCTAATGATAAAGTTGAGCCCTACCTTTAGGGCGTGTTGGACTCCTAGTGATGATGTTGCTTCTCCACTTTTAAAGTTAGGGCTGTACTTCAAGTAAGAATTCAATCAATAAGGTTGCAGTTGCACCATATGCCAGTAGCTGGCTTTAATCGTCCAAGGTACCTTGCTATGCGTTTTCGTCTATTTTCACCAACTCATATTTCAAAATGAGTTGATTAAATTCAACTATATATGCCTCTGTAGATAATTCTCTGTGGTGCAAATTATTGAGTTATAGGAGCATATCCCGTTGGTTGTATGGGTAGAAGTATTTGCACTGTATCTCTCTTTTCATTTTAGGCTATATATTGATTTTACTCTTTTGACTAATGAAGACACTTCAGATTCTCCCACCCTAGATAATCATTTTTCTTGAGTTTGGTGAATAATAATTTGACTCTCTTGTCATTAGAAACATCCTTGTAGTAAAAAAAATATTCTATTGTTTGGAGCCACTGAATAACAATCGAATGTAAAAAATTTCACCTAAAAATTATTCTCTTCTCTGATATTCCATGCCAAATTGCCGGTGCATTGATTCTTCATCATTGAAAATTTATTGGTGGAAGGGGTTTATTTTCTTTTATCGATTAAATGAATCACCATGATGGTTATGGGTGACTTCCTTGGATTGTCTCCCTTCAAACTTAGTTAATTTTTGTTTTAGTTGGAGGATTTCTCTTTGCATATATTTTAATGTAAGCTTCTGGACACTTTTTTAAATGTTTCTCCTTGGCGGTTTGGTGTCTCTTCACATAATTATGGTTTTAGCCTGGATAAAGACGGTGGTATAGGTATTTGCCAGGCTCTAATGGAACAATCCGACAAGAAAATAACTACAGAGAGTAGTCTTTAATGCATAAAATGCAAGCAAAAAGTGTCCAAACAGAAACTCACAACAAATTTAAATATTTCAATAAAAAAGTCTAGTTAATAGCCTAAATTGGTAAATTGGGTTCCTAAAGGAGCCCGCCAACCCCATGGGGGTTGGAAAGTTAATTGATCCTTCTCTAGATCTGTCGGGAATTGTCCTGCCTGGGAGGCGGATGTGCTTGTCATATGATATGATGCCTTTGTATTAATAATCTAACGTGTTCTGGTTCTTGAGAGCATGGAACAACTTATATTATTATTATTATTATTATTATTTTGTCAAAGCAGCCATATAATTTTTGACTTTTTGAGTATCAGCTTCATTTTTTGCCTTTAGTTGACCGAGTGGTTGGCTTAGCGTCTCCATTTGTTCAAATGTGAAAGCAAGAGACATGGTTTGATATTTCTCTGCAATATTTGTCCCTCTTTGCCATTTCTTTTGGTTCTGCATGTATCTCCCAACACTTGTCTTGGATATGATGTAGTTTGTGACATTGCTCACACAACTCCTTTATTTTGGCTTATTAAGTGCTTTGACCTCATACTTTTTATTGGTGGCCATTACTGTAGATCCATCAAGTTCTTAGCTTTGAGTGTTAAATGAGTTTGGCATTTTGGTCATCCTTGCACATCTTCGGCTTTTTTTTCTCCTACTCCAACAATCAAGTCTATTATTATATGGAAATGCTTCATTCCAATTAATCTTTCTCAAACTTCTTATAGTTTTTAGGTGAGACCTTAAGAGGAAAATTTGTAGTCATTCTTTTTATAGCAATTTTTCATATTTTTTGCATTGCTTGAATATTCATATTCGACTTCATAGTTATAAACTTTTCTTGTCAAAATTCAATTACAGAGTTACAAAATTCAGTTCTGTTGTTACTTGTCAGATTTTTTTTTTTTATTTGAGTTATAATCTCAAAATATATTGCTGTGTTATTTTGATCTTAGTGGATCTTGTGGACTGCATCCCAGTTTTTTATATCTGTTTTGTAGAAGTGATATACTCTTCTAATCTTTGGCTTCATGGAATTAATGTGCCTAGCAATCACAAAGAATTCTCTGTTTCCCAAGGATTGTAATTTGATGCATCATTGAATTATTTTTTTGCATTTTCTGTAAGATGTTTGGCCTCATCTCTTTATCCAATGAGATGCATGATTGTTTGGAACCTTTCACAAAAATTACTTACAAAATTTAATTCCATTAAGCTCGCGTTGAGTGATTTTGATCTATTTTCTTGGAATGAAAATTTGTTTCATGGTTGATGTTGGTGATGTTCATACTTCTAGTGCTGGAGAGTGCCTCAGTGGCCAACCCTTCATGGCATGTTTGATCTCCATTGAACTTTAAATCATCTTTCAGAACCACTCCCTGATACCATACAACAACAACAACAAGCCTTTATCCCACTAAGGGTTTGTTTGGGGACGGTGGTGCGACACAACACCGTAATTTTTTCTATTTGGGTAAACCGCATTTTCCCATCGGTCCTGACTAGGTGCGGCGGCGGCTTTCTAGCTGCAGTCCGACTTTTTCAAAAAAAAAAAAAAAATGAAATTTTAATAGCCACCGCAGTTTTTGAACATCAAATTATCTTTAGCAGCTTCACAGCTGCATTTTAATAAGCTGCAACTGCCCCAAATAGACCCTAAGTCGGGTCGGCTACATGAAACGTTTTTCTCCATTATGTCCTATTGAGTGTCATATTTTCATTTAATTCTAATAAAGTAAGATCTTTTTTTATACAATATGCCCATGCCCAAGAAATAAATTATATTTCTTGAGATTTTTTTTTTTTTTTTGCATCTCTTGCTGAATTACAAGGTGTTTTTATACATTTACATCAAAAACAGTAAAAAGAGATTACTAAAGGAACTGAGTAAATTATATATGCCTACCCTTCATTTTTTTTCTAAGAACAAAATATCGTGTGAATAAATGCAACAAGTCAGGAAATATTTAGAACATTAATATATGGCAGAAAATAATGCTTGAAACAAAGGTAAAATGAGATAAACAACTCCGACCCATTGCAGCCTATTTGCGCAACAGCTGGTGTTCTTCAGTAAGGAAAATAGTTTGACGATTGGCTGCGAGCAGTGGAGAACATGGATCCATTGGTTGCTGTGGTAATTGAAGAACCAGGATAATTGTAGACATGATTGCATTCTATAATAAACGCTGGCTTTTGTGATTTTGGAAATTGCTTGAATAATTTCAGTATAAATTATTCCCTGCTGTGTAGTTCTCTCTCATTTGCCAACATATCCCATCTCTAGTAAGTTTAAAGTATAAAAATATGTTGGGTGAGGGCGGGGGTTGGATGCAAACCTTAAGGCTAGAAATTTTAATGTTGCTCAGAGTATGCTAACTTTGAAATATAAATCAATATCTTGCTAGGTTTTGTTTTTTCTTAACAACTTCTAACTCAGTTTGAAAGATATTACTTTCTGTCGACTGATATTTTTAATTAACATATTACTTTACAGGGTTCTAGCGGAAGCTCATGGTTGGGCTCACTTATCGCGACCATTATTGGAAATCTTAAAGTTACCATTAGCAATGTTCATATCAGATATGAGGATTCCATTAGGTCTGTCTATTTTCTGTTTCTTTTATATTCTTTTGCCATCCTACAAAGCTGTGTTGTTATAGGTTAGAGTTCATGGCGAATACTTAAGTTTTGTAAGTGTGTGTTTCAGCAATCCAGGGCACCCTTTCTGTTCTGGGATAACATTATCAAAGCTTTCTGCTGTCACTACCGATGAGCAGGGCAATGAGACCTTTGACACTAGTGGAGCTCTTGATAAATTGCGCAAGGTTAGTAGCATATGGTTCTATTTGTATTAGATACATTCAGGAACTACCTTATTCTTTTGTGCCCTTCATCATATGCATTTTGATATTGATGCATTTGATTTATGGCTTTAGTTTTGGCTCAGTTTTTTTGGAAATTTTGTGTGTGAATGATTCTCATTTGAGGATGTTTGCCAATGATTAGTGACCTTATACAGGATTTTGAGAAATGATGTCGCATATTTACAAGAGATGGCACTCTAAACTATAGAAATAGAATCTTTTGCTACATTCAAATTGATTTATGATATCATTGACAAAAGAATAAGTGTGTGTATGTATGTATGCAAATATCACGATTTCTTCTTCCTGGTGCAGTACTACCTGCTGGCCTCGTATGATGTTTTTCTGATTAGCTTTTCCAGACTTCTCGAGTATTGCAGTAGGTTTTAAAGTGTAGGACTCAGTGGCCTGGATTTATGGTTTGATCATATTCGTGAGAATTGAGTGGAACTTAAAATTTTTATCATGTTATTATTTCTTTTATTATGGTGAAAAAGAGCATGCGTGATTCCTGCAACAGCAGCCTAAAGTTTGAAGGAGCTGAATTTATTTTCTTTTAATTTTGAATGAACTGAATCTTATTGATTGATACTTATTTTCTTAACTTCTTGTAATATACATTATGGACGATGTTTACGTTGCAAAAATTGCTTAAATGAAATACATTAAGATGTTTGGGTTCACTGCATTGATAATTGCAATAACTTGAAATAATGGTTTACTACATTCTGTTGAGATTAATGGTTCTAAAATATTACTCCTTTTTTTGGTCATTACATTGCTAATAATGTTATAGTGCTGTCATACGCATTAAGGGTTTATTTAGTCAATTATTTTCTGGATGGCATGTTAGCTGTATTATTATGGTATTGTGATGTTGCTATCTATTAAATGCATTGTGTTTGGTTCAGTTGGACTTGAACAATGTAGTTTAAACAGAGGACCATTGATATTATGTTCTTTTTATTTTTGTTTTATGGATCATTCATTTCATCACTAGCCATGTCTAAATGTTGACGTATTGACTGACGTCTATATGTCATCAAAATATGAACTGAATTTCAATTATGTAATTAAATTACTTAAAGATGCCCTCAAGACAAATAGCTAATTTTTCTAATAACATGACACAATAGCATATAACAAATACCATTGGACTAAACAACTTATATGTTCTTTTTTGGCATCTAAGGCAAAAGAGTATTTTCAGCGCAACAACCATACTGGATTGAAGCTCACTGTTGTTGTTGGTTGTTTGTAGATATGTATTTTCTTTTGTACTGTATTGAGAAAAAATGGCCATGGAAACTTACAAAGTGGGTTGTTATTTATGTTACTGAACATTTATGATTCATATTTAGTGATGACTTTCATCTATTTCATTTGACTAATTAGCTGTAATATTTTAAAGCATGGATTACAGTTGAATGCTGTTGATTTTTTATAGTTTGACTTTGATTGTGATTACTAATTAGGAGATTAACATACATATCACTGCATTCTTATCAATTTACCTATCTATCATCTGAACCATTATAGGATGATTTGCATGCATACCACTCAATTCTTGTGTATTCACATGTCTAGCACCTAATGATACCAGAGTTAACCCAATCCACGATGGAAAATGGAAATATTATTGCTGAAATTCAAACTGGTTACAATGCTCAAAATAGTAATTAAACGATAAAAAAGATAAAATGACAAGCCTATGCGAAAGGGAAGGGGGTGGGAGGTGGCTGGAGAGCCGGTAGATGACTGGTTAGGGAAAGGCGACACTGTTAGGTTGGGTTAGAGGGTATCACCAGCGGTTGGATCTGGTGGAGGGGGTTGTGGCAGTGGCTGGAGTTGGTGGAGGGAGTTGCAACAGCTGTTGGAAGGGGTTTAGATAGGCTACTGCAGCAACTGGAAGAGTTGGAGAAGGCTAAGGATGGGTGTGGAAGGCCTGAGACGGATTACAACAAGGTCTGAAATGGGCTAGAGGGTTTGCGACAATACCTTGAAGGTTGGGAGGGGATAGGTGACAGTAGGGGTAAGTTCAGAAGAGAGTTGAGGAGGATAAATATCTCTGCAGGATCGATCTATAGCCGAAGCACCACTCCGACCCTTGGAGACAGTCACCACCTCTAGCGAGTTATAGCTAGATCACCTTCTTGCCGTTGGAAACAACTCTCGAAGGGTGAAAAAAGGGGATACTGTCAACTGTCCAAAAAGGAATCCCAACAAAATTTAACCTTAAATAGAGAATAACATCTATTTATAATATTGAATAACTAAGAGTACTTGGGTTGCAATGCTAACCCAAACAATTGACTGGCCAGCCTCCATTGCTTCCCTTCCTGAACCGGTCGAGGGGTTCAGCTGCCGGTCCAGGAGATCCCCTCGACAGTCTCATGATGTTGGGGGAGCTTCGACTTCATTCGTCGAAGCTTCTGGTTCCTCGTAGTATGACATTAGGCCGGTTCAATTGCAGATAGCGGAAATGGCGCAATCTCTTGCTAAGTCAATCCCGTGGGCGTTGACATTCCACATCTCGCCTTGATAGAATGTATATGCATACTGTTTTGGCACATCTGGAGCTAGAGCTGCATATAGATATAGGCTTATGCAAGGTAACTCTCGAGCTCTTAATTCTCTTTTTCCACTTCTCATACTCAGTTGAATGTAACTGATAACCAAGTATATGAAGAGAAATCAACTTTTGGTTGAAATCTCTAATGGGAGGCGCCACTCTCACTAGCAGCCACTCGGGAGACATCTCTTCTTCACTGACAGGACCAAGCCCCTAAGACCAATTTTAAAGATGGAGCTCATTTTTCCTATTAGATCATTTGATGGTGGGTACATTGTTGAGCTGAATCCGAATAACTCCATCTAATCTTCCAGACGTGGCACAAATGAGCTTAATTTCTGACATGATAGAACTCCTTCAATACGGGCAAATGGGAAAGAAATCTATAGATCTGAAAAGTCTTAATTTCTCGTCTCTGAGATTTCCATGTCTCTGATGTCGGTTCCTTGACCTCAAAATTATTTTAGACAATCAATGTTAATTTGATTGTAGTCTCTCTCATGGGCTCAGTTGGAACTATGTAATTTTTTTCCTAATTAGATGAAAATTGGTGCTCTTTCTTTGTGTCCTTTTATTCTTCAAATTTTATTGTTATTACTCTTTTCTTTAACAGCTCTTTGCTTAGTGAAATATATCATATACCTAGTTGTGCAATCTGCTTCAATATATCCAAATCCGTGACACTTAAAATACTTTCTGGTTAGGATGGATTTGGAAATGTGGATTGGTGCCCTCTATTCTCCTCTTTGACTAGTGTCTCCTTAGACGGGCTCAAAATGGATATTCTCTTGGGTGTACTCTAGATGTAAGATCCTAGGGTTGAATTGTGCTTGTAAGTTGTGGTAGTCGCCTGATAATGTCCATTTTTAAGCATGGGGTCTAAACATCTGGTTTGTACTGAGCAGGTAAATACTAGTGCTGCATCTCCCGTTTCATCTTGAACAATGTAGTAATTTTATCTTTTCATTCTCATTGGCGTAGTTACTTTTGATTTGCCACCAAAATAATGCACCATTCGTCAGCTTGTTGGTGGCTAGTTTCACCATTATGTTTAGTCGGACGTTCTGATACTTGAAGACATATTCCAAAGTCCAAAGCCAGTCGATGACCTCGCACAAATCCATGTGGCTGTCAGAATTTGGTAAGTTCACTTTACTTTCCAATTTTTGCTTCTCAGATATTCAATGTCAAATGTTAGAGGTAGAGGTTTTCCATCCCTCGGAATCAACCTGATGGAAGATATTCACTCCATGCATTCGATATGAAGAGTCATTGTTGTTGCTATAGGGGACCTATCTAGATTGCCTCCTCTCACTAATGGCAAGCCTTTGTTGTCTTTGGCTATTTTTCCATTGCATACTTTCCGTAAAAATCTCTTGGGCCGCTCTATGAATTCCTTATAAACAACATCGTGTCCTTTTCTCTTGTTTCGACTTCCGAATATTGACTCATCGGTGGCATGACTAGATTTTAGGCTTGAGAGGTGTAAGAGGGTGTATGAGATTGATTGCACGTGTCGAAAAGCTATTTTGTGTTGCTGATTTTAAAAATCAGTAAGAGGAAACTAGAGTTAGGTCAAGATTTGGCTATGGTTTGAGAATAAGAAAGAAAATTTTTTGTGAGAGTGGCTTGGATAGTGGCGGATGCTAGGAAATTCTAGGATAAGACTAACGTTAGGCTAGATTTGATACCAATGGATGCTGGAGTTAACCCAAATCATGATGGAAAACAAAGATATTATCGCTGAAATACAAATCGGCTACAACAATTCTTCAAAACAGGAAATAAATGATAATAAACATAAAATGACAACCTAGGGCGACGATGAAGGGGTTGGAGGCGGCTGGACAGTAGGTAGATGATTGGTTTAGGGAAGGCGTCAGCAGTAGTGTGGGTTAGAAGGGTATCAACAATGGTTGAATCTGGTGGAAGGCGCTGCAGTAGTGGCTGGAGCTGGTCAAGGGGGCTGCGACAGCTGCTGGAGGGGGTTGGGTCGGTCTGCTGCAGCAACTGGAAGAGTTGGAGAAGGCTGCAACTGGGCGTGAAAAGCCTGTGTGGGATTGCAACTGGGTCTGAAAGTGGCTAGATGAGTTTGCGACAAGACTTGGATTTCTGGGAGGTGTTCAGCGACAGTAGGGGTGAGTTCAGAGGAGAGTTAGGAAGGATAAATATCTCCGCGGGATCAAGCTACAGTCAGAGCACCACTCGTACCCTTAGAGACGGTCATCGCCTTAAAGAAAATACAATTGAAGCACCTTCTTGTTGTCGGATACAACAAGCGAATGGGAAAATGTGATGCTGGCGGCTGTCTAACCAGAAATCTCTGCAAAAACTAACCGTAAAAAGAAGATAACATGTATTTATAATATTAGATAACTACGAGCACTTGGGTGGCAACCCTAAGCCAATCAATGGCCAGCCGACTCCCCTTGTCTCCCTTCCTAAACTGGCCCCGTGGCTCAGCCATCGGTTCAAAAGATCCCCACAGTATTCCTTGGGTTTGGGGTATCTTTGACTTCATTTGTCGAAGCTTTTGATTCCTCGTAGTACGGCGTCGGGTCAGCCCAGTTGCAAATAGCGTAATCTCCATGTTAGTCAATCCAGTAGGCGATGACATTCCACAACATGCCTTGATAAAATAAATATTCATCTTCTTTTGACATATTTTGAGATTGATTTACATATGGATGTACGTTTTTATAAGATAAATCTTTGGCCCTTTAGTTTGAGATTTTCTCTTTCTACTTATCGTACTTAGAAGAATGTGGCTGATAACTAAGTATGTGAGGAAAAATCAACTCTGGGATAGAATCTCTAATGAGAAGCACCGCTCTCACTAGTAACCATTGATGAGATACCTCTATTTTATTGATATGATCTTAATCACATTGAAGAATTTTCATCCCCTTAAAGCCCTTAAGACTAGGTTCAACGCTAAGGCTCATCCCTTCTGTTTGGGACATTTGATGATGAGTACATTATTGAGCTGAATAATATCCGATTAACTCCAACTAATCTTCCAGACGCAGCACAAAAGGGCCTCATTCCTGACATGATGAATTTTCTTCTATATGGGCAACTCAGGAAGAAGTCTACAGATTTGAAAAGTCTTAATTTCTCTTATATGGGTTTGCCATGCCTTTGGTGCCGGTACATCGACCCGAAGACTGTCATAGACAATCACTATAATTTGGTTTGAGTCTCTCTCAAGTACTCGGCTTGCGCCTTATGTATCTTTTGCTCATTAGATGGAAGTTGGTACTCTTTCTTTGTGTCCTTATTTTCTTTAGTGTCTACTATGTCGTTTACAGCTCCATGCTCAGTGAACTATAGCATACCCCCAGCTGTGCAATCTGCTTTAATATGCCCAAATCCGTGGCACTTGAAATACTTCATAGTTAGGATGGATTTGGGAATGTGGATTGGTGCCTTCTATTCTTCACTCTGAACTAGTGTCTCTTTAGATGTGGTCAACTTTGATATTCCCCTGGGTGTTCTCTGGCTATAAGATTCTGAGCTGAACCCTGTGGTGGTCGTTCAGTGATGTTTTTTCTCCAATTTTGAAGCCGAGGTTTGAACATCTAATATGTAGTGAGTTAATAGGAACTGTCACTGTATCTCCCATTCATCTTGAACCAGTTTGTAATTTTATTTTTACCCTCTCGCTGACATAGGTATTTTAGATTTTGCCACTAAAATAATGCATTATTCTTTAACTTGTTAGCGGCTAGTTTTACCATTCTATTTTGTGGGACATATTTACACTCAAAGACACATTCCAAAGTCCAGAGTCAGTTTATGACCTTGCCTGGATCCATGTGACCGTTAAAATATGGTAAGTCCACCTTTACTTCTCAATTTGGGTTTCTTAGCTATTCTATGTCAAACCTTCGAGGTAAAGGCTCTATATCCTTGAAATTAATATGGTGGAAGAGATTCACTCTATGCTCTCGATCTAGCAAGTCACCGATTTGGCTACGGGTGACCCATTCAGACTGTTTCCTCTCAAAAGTGGCTAGCCTTTATTGTTGTTGGCGGTTTTCCCAATGCTCTTGTCCTTTTCCCTTGACCCGGCTTCTGACTATTGACTCCTCGGTGGTATTTCTAGGCTTTAGGTTTTGAGAAGTGAAAGATGGTGTTTGAGATTGATTGTGGGTGCAGAAAAGTTATTTCGGGTTACTGATTTTGAGAATAAGTGAAATCTATGGTTAGGTCAAGATTTGGTTATGTTTTGTGAATAGGAAAGAAAATTTTTGGTGGGGTTGGCTTGTGCAGGGGCAAATTTTGGGAAATCCTAGGATAGGACTAGGGTTAGGTTAGCTCTGATACCAATTGATACCGGAGTTAACCCTAATCACAATGAAAAACAAAAATATTGATGCTGAAATTCAAACTGGTTACAACGACGTTTCTTGAAAACAGTAAATAAACAATAACAAACATAAAATGACACCCTAGAGTGACGATGAAAGGGGTGGGAGGTGGCTGGACAGTAGGTAGATGACTGGTTATGGGAAGGCAGTTGCGGTTGGGTGGGTTAGAAGGGTGTTGTTAGTGGTTGGATCTAGTGGAGGGGGTCGTGATAGTGGCTGGAGCTGGTGTAGGTGTTTGCGACAGCTTTTGGATGGGGTTGGGATGGGCTGCTGCAGTGTCTGGAAGAGTTGGAGAAGGTTGTGATTGGTGTGGAAGGTCTGTGAGGGATTACTACAGGGTCTGAAAGGGGCTAGAGGGTTTTGCGGCAAGATCTAAAAGGCTAGGAGGGGTTCAACGGCAGCAAAGGTGAGTTTGGAGGAGAGTTGGGAAGGATAAATTTCCTCGCAGGATTGAGCGACAATTGGAGACTATCACCACCTCGAATATTTTACAACCAAAGCACCTACTTGCAGTCGAATACTACCCTCGATGGGGAAAGGGGATGCTGGCGGCTCTCCAAACAGAAATCTCAGCAAAAACTAAGCCTAAACAAAAAATAACATATATTTATGATATTAGATGACTAGGAGCACTTGTGCGACAACCTTAACCCAAACAATTGGGCTGGCCGCCTCCTTTGCCTCTCTTCTTGAACCGGTCCAGTGGTTCAGCCACCGGTTCAGTAGATTCCCTCGTCATCAATTTTTACATGTATGCCACCTTACCTATGCATGAAAAGCTGTATTTCAAATTTTCACTTTCTAGAAGTTAGAAGTTTTTTTTTTTTAAATGTGATATGAAATATTTGGGTAGTATAGATGTAAAAAGCAAAGTTTATGTGTCAGATATGTAAATACACAAGTATTGGTTGGTATGTAAGTAAATGCCCCATCATTATATTTACATTAATAACACTTTTATCTCTAAATAGCATCCAAAATGCCATTATCATTAACTTGTCTAAAATGAAATACACCTTTTCATGCATATATTGTGATGTCATTTGGATGCTAGTGCTATATAAGTACATATAAAGATTTTGATGTTTTATATGTAAATACATAACAATTCAGTCGTATGTAGACAAATGCCCTATTAAATTTGTAATTCCTTAATTTACTTTTTGGGTCTCATGAGATGTATTTGATGTTAATGATTCTTACTTTCTTTTATTTCCTTGGAAAGTTTATCAATTTCTTCATATTACTGTATTCTTATCCTAATTCCTGGAACCATTACCTTCATTTCTAGTCCTTCCAACTGCTGCGACTGGCTGTGTATCATGATAGTGACAGCTTTCCATGGAAGCTTGGAATGAGCTGGGAAGATTTGAATCCTGCAGATTGGACTGAGGTTTTATGAAATTTCATTTTGGTTATCTTGTGTTCTATTTTGTTTTAAGCTCTATGCGGTGACATCAAAATCCATTGATTTCAAATTTTGGACGGTGTAGATTTTCCAGGATGGAATTGGTGAGCTTGATGGTGATAGAACTGTGTCTTTGTGGGCAAAGGATCGAAGATACTTGGTATCCCCTATAAATGGTGTTCTTAAATACTATCGTTTGGGAAAGCAAGAAAGGCAGAACCCCCAAATACCTTTTGAGAAGGCCTCACTTTCCCTGAGTGATGTTTCTCTCACTGTTTCTGAGGTCCTCTGCACTTGATAAATGATATGATCTATTGTGATATTTATTATAGTTATGTACAAATGATCTCTTCATTTCAACATTTATCAGGCACAGTATTATGATGGGATAAAGTTACTGGAAGTAGTTTCAACCTATAAGACACGAGTTGAGGTTTCTCATTTGAGACCTGTAGTGCCAATTTCTGATGATCCTAATTCATGGTGGCGCTATGCAATGCTGGCTAGCTTGCAGCAGAAGAAACTTTGGTCTGTTTTTATTCCATGATAAACTATTGGAGCTTCACCTTCGTTATGATAGTTCTGTCAAAATGGATTTAGTTTGATCCTTCATCCATCTGTTTAAATCTTAACATGTGTCTTACAATGAATTGTTTGGCTTGTGAAGCCTTCTATTTTATATAACTTTTTTCTTCTGTAGCTATTTTTTCTCCTGGGAGAGGATCAAGCATCTTTGTCAACTTCGTCGCTGCTATGTTCAAATTTATGCTAATATTTTGCAACAGTCATCCAACGCGGATATTTCTGCCTTGCGGCAGATTGAGAGGATTCTTGATTCAAAAGTTATATTACTTTGGAGGTATTATTTGATGAAAATATGTATTTTCTGTTGTTTCTGTTCTGAAATCTTCTTCATACCAATATTGCTTTTTTTAAAAAAATTTTCTTCCCATCTAGTTTGTTCCGATATCTATGTTGTACTAATTGCTGTCTGCATGTTAAGGTTGCTTGCGCATGCTAAGCTTGAGTCAGTGAAATTGAAGGAGGTATCTCAGCAGAAGGGCGCCAAGAAAAGAAGCTGGTGGTCCTTTGGATGGTTTGTAGCAGAAAACTCCTATTAATTATATCATTTCTTTTTATAGTTTAGTGTTTTGTTGATGATAATATTATGTGTAGTTCTCAACTTCTGGGGGTCCTTCATGTTTAGGATCCTTCATTTGAACTGTAGAGGATTGTATAGAATGCCTTGTTTAGGAAAACCAGTGTTCACTTTCTCCATAAGTGGTTAGCCGTTTATGGCCTCTATACCCACTTGCATGTGGTCCCATCAGTTATATTCTGGTTGCTGTTTGGATTTCTGGATGCATATATGTACTATGTTCAGCTAAGGTTTCCCAACCAGTAGACCTAATACTACTGTGGACCTTTTAGTGAACCGTTATTAGACAAATTTTCTGGATTAATAGTCATCAAAGTAAAAATAATTGCTGTCAACCACCCCAAGTTATTGGCCAACTCCGTTTGCTGGCCGATGATAGTACTCCCTGTCTCCAACATGGAGCGGTGCAGATGGAGAAAGATGGGGTTGGGAGGTTCTGGTTGTTTGATAGTGGGAGTGTCTGGTCGTTAGATTTTTTATGCATGGAAATGAAAAGAGTGGTTCTAGCTGTTGAATTTTCCATTTATAGAGATGGAGAGAGTGTAAGGCTTGAAAACCCTCGCCTGGTATTTTGAATATTTGAGTTATTTCAATCAAAATTTTAAAAGATAAATTAGATATTTTGATTATGGAGATAACAAGAGCTGAAATGAATTTTCTTTTCAATTATAAGGAAATGCTTTAAATTATTAAGTTCTTTTTATCTCAAATAACCTGATCAGGCATTGTATGTGCTTTTGCTTTTCTAACATATTAGTTCTTATGACAATAATATCATCAATATGCACCAACTATGTTATAACTTTTTTTTGGTGGAATGCGTGATGCTGAAGGGTATGCCCTCCTTGATTTTGCCACCCAATTCCCTTAATTAGTTTGACAGAGCCTCCCATACAAGCTTTAGGTGGTTGTTTAAGATCATATACTGATTTCTTTAGTTTATGCACACTGTTGGAGAATGTAGGAAAGGCTTAACGGGCTCCAAATGGAAGTAGAATGATTGTAATGATTGCATGAAGGGGACTTGAAATAGTGGTTGATTACAGAAGAATAGGAAAGTACAAAAGTTATAAGCTGCCGGTCTAACCAAACGGCTAATTAGAAGTCTATGGATCCATGATTGACAATTTTAGACTTGTGGATGGACCTAACATAAATGTAAATGTCCACAGATCCATGGTTAGAGGGTGAAAAACAACAAGAATTAAAATTGAAGGCATGCAAAGAAAAGGGAACACGTTAGGAAATTTATATATTTAGTTATTATTGCTTCTAAAGGTGCATAGGTACCTCTATGTATAAATATATTTTAGTGCATATTAAATCTAGGAAGTTTTTCCCATTCCTCTATTATCTACCCAGCTTGTTATTATTTCTTCATATTATGGAGAAATTGCTATGTAAATTTCTTCTTCTTGATCACCATTCCTCTATTATCCACAAAATTTGTTACCTTTCTCATTTCTTCATATTATGGAGGAATTCCCATGTAAATTTCTTCTTCTTGATCACCATGTAAGAAGATATTTATTTCATCATATTGCTAAAGATGCAGATTGAAATATGCTGCTAGAGATATTAGAATTTTTATGGAGTTAATTCTTTTTACAAAATCATTTGCGTCCCAATAATCAATACTATCTTGTCTTCGTATATGGTTTAGCAATCACTCTTGCTATATACCTTTTAATAAAGCATTTAACCCTGTCAATTCAAAATGAAAACCCATTTTACAACCTATTTTATTTTTTCTGTCATATTAACAATCTCTCATGTGTGTGTGTTTTTTTAAGGGTTAGTTTACTCTTTTCTATCATTGTTTTAATCCTGTCTTGATCATGTATAATGATTGCTTTTATAATTTTTGGGGTTTTTTTTCTAGTAATAATACAAAGTTCAGTGTTCTTTTGAGTACATTCCATATGCAGGTGGGGAGATGGATCAAAATATCTCATGTCTTCATTAACAGTATTTTTGGTAGTATTTTAAGCTTTCATTTATGTCTAGTATAATTTATTTTCTCGTGCATACTTAAAAGGTCTTATAGTTATTGTCTAAGCATCGGTAGACGCCAATTCAGGAGTAGATTCACTGGGAGTAGCTTTTAGGATGTTCTACTCATGTTTCAAAATTTAATGATTTTGCTATCCTTGAGTGCACAAGGATTCAAGTTAAGATATTTAAGGAGGATTACAATTGGAGTGGTTACTAGTTTTTATCTTAGTGTGCCCTCTTGAAGATAGGATTGTGAAGTAATGTCTATTTTTAGCAGAACAAATATATAAAATTTCTTACAAGGAAGGTGATAACATTTTTGCACAAAAGAATTTCTTGGAAACACAAACTAAAGAATTCTAGGGGTCAAATTTTCCTCAGTTTTGACTATGAATATTTACAAAAAAGGGTACGCCCAAATGCTTTTAATATAAGGGCATTAAAAGTTTTGGCATGGGAATAGAATTTAGGAAGGCACTCCCCTAACATGATTTAGGAGTATTGATTTTGAATAACAATGCTTGAGTAGAATTAATGAGGTGGACATTTTTTCAGCAATTCCAATTTAATATAATGTATTTATGTGATGGCTTGTTGATTACACCTTAATTTTGGATATATAGTTGTGATAGTCCTCACACCATATTTTAAAGTGGGCATTATTGTACTTTTATAGCGGCCATTAATGTTGATCTAGCAAGTTTAGAGCTTTAGGGATCCTTTGAGTTTGATGTTTTGCTTATCATTGCCTATCTATTTTTCTTCTCCTTCAACAAATGAGCCCCTACTAATATGGAGATGCTTCATTCCAATTGAATTTTCTCTAATCTCACTTAGATTGGAGCTGAGCATTTGGTGGAAATTAAACACCCATTTTTCTCTTGTATTTTTTTCATATTTTTTTACGATGTACGAACAATTTTATTTGATTAAATCCATTCATTTTAAAATTTTGTTATGGCTCTATAGAATTATTATTGGCTTTGTTGTTATTTTGATTGGAAAGTTTTATCTAGTTTTTATTGAAGTATTGGGCTATTTTTGTCATTGTCCGACCAAGAGACTTGGAATTAATAATGTGATAACAGATGGTCGAACGGTGAAAATTTATCTAAATTTTAATCTAACAATTTTCAAATCATTCTGGCATCTCAACCATCGAGGCTGAGTACAACCTATAAAATATCCTTGATAATCATAAGAGCTTTTTGCGCATCTCTTGAAGACACCTCGAGGCTGATTTAACCATGAATAACGATTGCTTTATTTGGCCAATAGGTAATAAGCAACTAGAATAAAGAAAAAAAATTAAACAATGTTTTACTAGAAAGTAGTCTTTAGAATATGCAAAAGGATGAGTATTGAATAACTGAAAAGCAATCCATTAATAAAAAAACAAGACACAAATTGGCTAAATTGAAAATATTTTTACAGAAGAGAAAATTTAGTACAAATACATTACAAATTCTTACATCTCAAGAATAACTCTACCCTTCACCCAAGTCATCACTACAAAACATGTAAAAAAGATGAAAAAAATAGAAAAAAAAGGATGGATTGAGAATATTAATAGATAAGTTCCCTTACTTTGCTTGGTGACATAGCATGAACTCAATTCTCACAAGGAATTGGTTTGACCTCAACGGTTTTCAGGCATTTTGAAGAAGGACGACGTCTGCCTTCGAATCTTGGATCTCGCCATTAGCAATGCTGCTAGCCATTCGGGGATGACCTTTGGAAGATACTGCTAGTTTCATGTCCACTTCCACGCTCATCTCAAGAAATGATATTTGATTAAATAGCTCGCCCTTATTCTCTAACAATTGGTCTTGTTGTGCATAGAACAATATAGCCAATTATGTCACCTAGACTAATAACTTTCCCAACTAATTTGATAGCTCGACCACCTTGGCTGACTTCATAACCTTCGTTTCATTAAAAGAGAAGACCAATTAGCACCATGTTTGAGAACCGAAGGAGCAAAGCATAAGGGTAGCGTAGTCTCTACTTACTCATATTGCTCTTGCAGCTTCGGACAATTGATGTCTTCACCTTCCTAGTCACCATCTTTTTCACCACCGAGCGTGACTTTAGGCTCACAAGCGAACTTGCGGCACCAAAAACCTACTTAGGAACTCACTATAGTAGTAGCTCCAATGGTTTAACCTCTACATATTCATTGTTGTTTACTAAACAAGTACAACAACAACAACAACAACAAAGCCTTAATCCCACTAAGTGGGGTCGGCTGCATGAATCCTTTTTCTCCATTGCATCATATTTAGTGTCAAATTTTTATTTAATTCTAATAAATTAAGATCATTTTTTATGCAATAAGCCCTAGTCTTCCTAGGTCTACCTCTGCTTTTTAATATAAGTTGAATCTAAAACATCTACTCTCCTAATTAGATCATCAGATGGTCGATGTTTAATGTGACCAAACCATCTAAGGCGACTCTCTCTAATTTTATCAGTCACTGATGCAACACCAACCCTATTACGAATATATTCATTTCGCATTTTGTCTCTAAGTGTAAAGCCACTCATCCACCTAATCATTCTCATCTCGGCAACACTTAACTTAGCATTGTGCTTCTCTTTTAATAGCCAACATTCAACGCCATAGAGCATTGCAGGTCTCACCGCCATCTTATAAAATTTTCCTTTCAGTCGAAGCGGTACTTTTCTATCACATAATAGGGCGGACGCATTCCTCTTCAACCACCAACCTGAATTCTACTATGAACATCACCATCTATATCACCATCGCTTTCAACAATAGACCTGATATATCTGAATCGTTCACAACTTTTAATAATTTGATCCCCCAAAATTACTCTTCCGTCACTAGAGTTACTATTACTAAAATTACATTCCATGTAATCAGTTTTTGTTCTACTCAAACGAAGAACTTTAGACTCCAAAGTAGACCTCCATTATTCAAGTTTTTCCTAGGCTTTTTCTCTCGTCTTATCCACGAGGAGGATATCATCAACAAAAAGCATCCACCAAGTTACATCCTCTTGTAAATGTCCAGTAAGACCATTCATAAATAAAGAAAAAGATATGGGCTTAAAGCCGATCCCTGATGTAAACCAACATAAATAGTAAAATATTTGGTCAATCATTCTTTAGTTCGAACACATGTAACAACTCTAGTTTACATATCTTTAATGACTTGAATATAAGTCATATCAGCACATTTCTTCTCAAGGGCTCTCCAAAGAACATCTCTTGGAATCTTATCATAAGCTTTTTCTAAATCAATAAAAATTAAATGTAGATCCTTCTTATTATTTCTGAACTTCTCCATCAGACCTGTCAATAAATGTATAACTTCCATAGTAGACATGCCTGACATAAATCCAAATTGATTAGGAGATATCTTGGTAATACGTCTTAACTTATGTTCAATTACCCTCTCCCATAATTTTAAAGTATGACATTAATTTAATTCCTCTATAATTTGCACACTCTTGTGCCTCCCCTTTATTCTTAAAAATGGGGACCAAAATACTCTTCCTCCAATCCTTAGGCATCTTTTTAGTTATTAAAATAATATTAAAAAGTTTGGTAAGCCAAGAAATTCCCAAATCACCTAAACATTTTCACACTTCAATCTGGGATATAATCAGGTCCTACAGACTTTTGTTTTCTTTAAAGCCTCATCTAGTTCTTTTCTAGTAATGTGACGGTAGAAATGAAACTTTTTATTATATTATTAACGATATTATGATCACTAAGATCGATCGTATCTTCAGAATATTCATTAAAAAGTTTATCAAAACAACTCACCCATCTATCTTGAATATCTTTTTTTAAGAAAAACACTTTTTGATTTTCATCTTTAATACACTTGAGTTAAATTTTTGCTTTTCTTTTCTCTTTGTTTGGCTAGTTTATACATATATTTTTCACCCTCCTTAGTATCTAACATGTTATAAAGATCACTAAAAGAAGAGTTATTAGCGTTACAGATTATTCTTTTAGACTCCATGTTGGCGGTTTTATATTTTTCCTAGTTCTCTACACTTTTACATTTAAACCAATTTTTATAACATAACTTCTTATATTTTATCTTTTCTTGCACATTATTATTCGAACACCAACTATTTTTATTTATAGAAATTTTTTCTTTTGATTCTCTAAGTACCTCTTTTACCACTTGTTTAATAGTATTTGTTACTTTTTTTCCACAACATTTACTTCTTCATGAACATCCCAAATGTTTAAATCTTAAATTTTACTCATAAAAATAATTTTATTTGTGTCTTTTAGGTACCCCATCTAATTCTACGATGTTGAATCCTAGTATTCTTTATTTTAGAACTCTTCATCTTAAAATCAAAAACTAATAATCGATGTTGGGTACTTAATTCCTCACTTGAAAATACCTTACAATCCTTACAATCTCGATGATCTTTTCTTCTCATAAGAAAATAATCAATTTGTGTTTTTATTAGATCCATTTTATATGTAATAAGATGCTCATTTCTTTTCTTGAATGAAGTATTAGTAATAATCAAATCATACGCTAAAGCAAAATCTAATAAGATGACCTTATTCATTAATCTCTCTATAACCATAACAACCATGAATATTTCTGAAATCTTCTACCACTCTACCAACATGTCCATTTAAATCTCCTCCAATAAAAATTATTTCTTTAAGATGTATCAAGTGTATCAAGTCTTCGAAGTCATTATAGAATTTATCTTTAGAGCACTAATAATATTAAAAATCTTAGTATTAATAATAATCTTCAGTGATATAATTCTATCTCTAATTGTATTAATTTTTACAACATTATCTTTCAAACTCTTATCTACAATTACACCTACACCATTTCTAGTGTGACTCTTACCAGAATACCATAGTTTAAAACTTAAGTTATCAATCTCATTAGCTTTTTCTCCAACTCATTTAGTTACTTGAACACATAAGATATTTATCTTTCTATGAATCATAATATCAACTAATTCCATTAATTTACCATTGAGAGTTCCTATATTCCAAGATACTATCCTAATACTTGTATGGACTAACTTCTTTACATGCATCCATCCGTAATGTGGGAACTCTTGCTTTTTTGACACTATACCCGGGCGCCGGTATAGCGGCCGTTGCACACTTTCCACTGTATTCAAGCCATACAGCGCGTCGCTTCCAGGGGACACCCTAACACTTACACAATGATCAAAAGAATTCATGTCATTATTTTTTTTTTTGACAAGTTTTACGCTGGCTGTCGACTACGTAACGAAACCCTTCACTTTTCACTTCCGGGCTTGGGAACCCTTGCTAAACAAGTACTTGTAGAAAGATATTCTATAAATTTTTTAATAAGTAGAACTCTAGAATAACTTACCCTCTACTTTAATATTATTGGTAGATGGCTCTGTCATCTCTAGGATGACTAACCCTATCTTGGTTCAGTATAACTTTTGAGTAAAAATGAAATTTAGCTAATTCGTGCCCATCAACTCGGTCTACACCTCGATCTCATTTTTGAGGATGACCAACATTTGCAATGACTCACCTATCATCACTTCATCACCACTATTGGAACCACTCCTCTGATGGGGCATCTATTTTTTATCTTCTGCTCAACAAATTCTATTCAAGCCTCGCTATTCCCATCTCAGCACTGCCTGCCTTATGAGTTTTCCTTAATCTTGGCCAATATTGTCTTGTTAACAATATCAAAATCATTGGAATCTATTTGAGGTAATTTTTCGGAAATTGGACTAATGATGACAAGAACAAAATGATAAAAAGGTCAAAAATTTGAGAAAATTTCACGTTAATTTTTCCTTAAATTTTATTACATGTACTTTGCTGGGCATCTAAGTGCCAATTATTTTACCAATGAATTTCTTGCAGGGCAAATATATGCCAATGAAATATGAAATCAACATAAAGAAAAGCTTGACTGACCCAAACAAACGAGTATGGTATGAAATTGAACAAAAACATACTGTCATGTTCTATTAATCTTTTCACGCTTGCTTTCTAAAATATAAAATAATTGGGGAAGACAATGCATTATTCTGGGAGGACTCACCAAAAGGTTATCGAACTGAACTTACCTGGCAGGTTCCAATAAGATTTGCTAGTTGAGCTCCAAACAGCCTCGTTAGCCTGGTTCAAGGAATAGACATGCTAGGATTAAACGTATTCATTCGCTGGTCAAAAGGAAAACGTCTACCTGGCTTAAAACAAACTCAGCCTAGGTAATTTAACAAACTCATCGGACCGATCTAGCTCTGTTAGGTGCCAAACCTAGAGAATACTCGACACATCTCTTTGCAACCCAACAACACTTCTACATTTAATGGACAACTATTAGTTGGAGTTTAGACAAGGGCTGCACACCTCTTATTTATTTATTTTTGTTTTTATTACATGTGCAACACACCTCTTATTTATTTATTTTTGTTTTTATTACATGTACAGTTTATCATGTAGTTTTTTCCCGTAATGCTCGAGACTTTAGATTCTCATCTAAATAGAAGATCTCAAGCAGAGCTGTTTGTTTTTGGTTTTGCCTCCATTCTTTATTTATGAGAAAATACAATATATTTCTCTCTCTATTTATCTCTCCTTTTAGTTAGTCTCATTTTCAAATATAGTAATTAGAAAGAGAGAAAGATTGAAATAGAGAAAGGGAAAGAAAGATAGGTTTAATAAAAATTAGTATTGCCTAGTCGCATTATTGTTTGGTGACTTGGTGTCACCTGTGCAAGTTGTTCCACCCTAATCGCTCGGTAACTGGGGATTTGTCCATTATTAAAATTTTGTAATTATATTTCTTGTGCTAATATAGTAACCTAAGGGGCTCATTGTTAGAATTTCACCTAGTTTAGGATGACTTCTGTAGAAAGCATGATGCATATTCTACGTGATTGGCATTAGAGAGGGAGGAAGCATTTCTTTAGTTTCCATGTGTGTGCTAAATAATCATTCATTACAAGCTATTACTAAAATGTAATATGTTTTGTTTTAATTTTTAGGAACACATCCTCCGGAGAGTCTTCTGTTGAACGGGACTCTACGGAATCTCAGTTCATTGAAGAAGAAAAGTTGATCAAGAAAGAATGGCAAGCAATTAACAAATTGCTGAGTCATCAGCCAGATGAGGGTAGCTTTTCACCTATAGGGAAGGACATACAAAATATGATACAGTTCCTTGTTGATGTATCAATTGGCAAAGCTGCCGCTCGTATTGTCAGCATTGATCATACAGAGATTGTTTGTGGCAGTTTTGAATTGCTTAGTCTCACGACGAAGATTTTTCATAAAAGTATCCACTGCGATGTGTCTTTGAAATGCTATGGCTTATCTTCACCTGAGGGTCAACTTTCACAGGTTTGCTTGTTAAAAGGCTTGAGTAACCCATTTGTTTCATGTTCTAAGGATTTTTATGTTCGCACTGCAGAGTGTTAGCAGTGAGGGAAAGACAAATGCTTTGGAGGCCAGCTTTGTTCATGCTCCTGCTGGGGAGGATGTTGATTGGCGTCTTTCAGCAACCATTGCTCCATGCCATGTCACGGTAGGTTACTTCTTTTGTTCCAGTTTTCTTAGACAATGTTGTTTGGTTGTAAGTTGTGTTACTGTTTTTTCTACAAGTTTGTAATTATTTTCAAAGCTTTTCACAATTTTTATCCCTTATAATTTTTGTGGACTTTGCTTTGTTTTAACATGATGTTTTTGACAGCCCTCTATAAATAGCTTTATCTGGCATTTTAAGTTTATAGCTGTCGAATTTGGTGGGCATATCATATCAGGAGGTAGAATATAAAGGGCATGATAGTGGGGTTTGAATTTTTGAAGAATGCATCGTTGAGTTTCCCTTTGCACAGGAAAAATGCTAACGACCATCCGGGCTATTATTTTATAAACATTCTGCAGATATAGTGTAAGTATGTGCTGAGAGCAAAATTGACCGAGTTCATCCTCGATCTTCTTGCTTTCTTTTTCAGCATGTCGGTAGAGGTGGTATTTATTTGATTGTGAAGTTTCCCTTTCTTCAAATATTGAATATTATATTTTAGTTGAGCCGGCACCTAACATGGATTTTGTTAGCTTCCTCTTTTATTAGGTTTTTTCCACGCCTCCATATCTATTTCACTTGTTCACTGAGCAAAATTATTTTGCCCCCTATTTCTATGTTACATTTGAAGTATGCAACGAATGTCTTCTACCCTGCTTCCTACTATTCCATCTTTAACTTTTGGTCCTCTTGGCTTATCCTCTTTTATGTGCTCTAAATCTTGAGGAACCTTTGATGAACTTCTCATTCTGGCTGTTGTACCAATCATCATTTACACATTGCTGTATATCTTTCTTTTGTTAAATGTTCCACGTTGTTATGTAGCTTTTGTGATTGTTCTTGTTGTCATCAGTCAGAAGTTGGTTGCAAGAACTATGCTTATGCGGGTTTGCACGCTTATGATTCTCTGATCATATATTTGTGTTTATTATCATGTCGAAGTGATGTACATGTTAAACTTGAGTTGTTTTCAGATTTCGTTTTCTTCTTTTTGTGCTATTTGATGCACTGCTAATTGGTTTGTTTATCCAAAAATAGATTAGGTTTTCATTTACCATTCAAAAGTAATTGAACTAGACTAATTTTTGACTCTTCTGAACCATATTTAACTATAGCCTAATTTATCATTATGATATTGTGAGTTATTTTGACTAGTTCAATTATCCTTTTTTGAATAAATCAGTTTTGAGTTTAATTTCAAGGTATTATTAAATCAGATTTTAATTTGAAGGTTTTACTTTATCTTTATAATCTTATCTATATAAATGGTTGATTGGCATCTTATAAATTGAAGTATTGATTATTGATTGATTGATGCTGATGAAATAATTTTTTGTGAGTTTAATTGAGTGTTCTTATGATTAAGGTTAGTCACGATCCAACTTGGGACTTGGAATTAACCAACATGTAAACTGACGCTTGGATGGTGGAAATCAAATATCTATTATTCTATTTCTTTCACTAACAATTTGATATTCAAATATTCATGAAAGAGCCACTAAAGAAAAAAATTAAATTTAATAAGTTAAAATTTGTACCATGAAAATTGTTGTTCTCACCTCCTATACGCATTTGATTCTCTTCTAATCATCTTGATCAAAGGTTGAAAACCTAAAAATATTAAAACAACATAATGAGTTATTTAAAGATAACTCCAGAGTAATAACACTAATAAACTACAGTAACCTAAGGAAAGGAAATCAATATATGTATGTTGATCTTTCATATATCTATAATAAATCTTATAATATATTAGTCTTTCATATTTATATAAGAAATCTTATATATGCGAATGCATCTATCAATGGCATTTTCTAAACTAAAAGACTTAAATCTTCTATATGCATTTACTTTAATTTTACTTTTACTTTATATTCTCTACATATACAATTGTTTCTTTGAGGATCAGTCTCAACAAAACCTAACACACTCATGACCGATATTATCTTGTTTGCACATTGTTTAACAGTCTAAATATCACAATTGTTTAGAGTGAAAAGGCTCCATCTGCCTCTGGCCGATATTATCCCATCGACACAGCGGTTAGCAATGTAAACAACACAATTTTCTGGGGTGGTAAGCTCTGCCTACATGTCTTAGCCGATATTATCCCGTCGACATAACGGTTAGTGATCCAATCATTACAATTGCCTCGGGAGCTTCTACTCGCGCGTGTGCATAGATGCCCCCTTTCTGTACTTGGGTGAACTCCTTTGAACATGCATATTCAAGTATTCATAAATAAGTTATTTTTTTTATTATGCATTCTTACTCTGTTGTGCAGCTATTCATCATACATATCTCTCATATCATATATATCTCTCATTTCATTCATATATCTTATATTATTATATCTTGCATATCATGTTTTTAATATTTATTATGTATATCATGTATATCTTTCATGCATATCTTGTATATCTTTTCTAATACTACAAAGAAGTTTTTGTAATATAAATCTAATTGAACTAAAACATGCATGTAATCAACATACATTTTGAAATAAAAAAAAAATACTGAAATTTAAAAACATAATTACTCACTTCGTAGGCCATACGAAATTCTTAATTTTCGATAACTAACTAAATATTAAGATAACATTTATATTGTTATTAATAACCTATAGAACAAAATTTCGTCAAACTTTAAGGTTAAAACATTTTTCATTAATCAAATTATTATTCTTTAAGTTAGCATATGATTAGTTTACCTGAAATTTATAGAACCGCCCTACAACTACCTTCCACACGCTCGCCTTGAGCTTGACACCTCAAGTAAATAACCTGAAACTCATAAATATCTTATGATGTCAGGATATCTTGGCTCATAAAGTTATTTAATCCAAAAATTAACTTTCTTACCTCAAATGGGCTTATCAACATAACAAATCTTCCTCGATCCTGCTGAAACTTCTTTCCTCTTCTTAATATCTTTGATTACTCCTCTCCTAACCTTGCGGCTAGAAGTCCTTAAGAAAACTCAAAACCAACTTCTTCACTTTTATCGCGACCTCGTCTCTGTAATGACGACTGAAAACGAAAAAAATTCTCAATTCGTGGAAATTCTCAAAATGGAAACGTGAGGAAAAAAAGTAATGTCTAGAATATCACCATGGCGAGTTTCCCACTTACCAGAAACACCCCAAATCCCTAAGATGCTGTCTGCAGCTCTGTTCGCGCTAGTCGCTCAACTGAACTAGCTAAGAGCTGCTCTCGTGGGAGGAAGAAATCTGGAGAGGGGATAGAGAGCACGACACTTTGCGACTTGTGTAGCCTCATTGTGAGTGCGACTCTGCTATTAGAGCAGATCGCGGGAGCTTCAGTTGTTGGGAAAATCGGAGGGAGGGGAAGAATCACGCCATTTAATATGCCTCCCTAAAAATCTCAGAACTTGGATCAAGTCGAGCCGCTGCATGCTCGATTTAGTATAGGAGAAGTTCAATGGGAACAACAGATGTTGGATTAGGGAGAAGATTAAGGATTAAATACAATTTAGTTAATTTAAATAAAACTTATAACTTCTGATTTTACTTCCCCAAATTTGTTAAAATTTCATGCATAGTGATTTTTATCAAATTGATCGATTTGACATGTAAATTTTTATAAAATAAATTTGGTTGAAATCTGAGAGATGCAAAATTTGAGGTACATTTTAAATTGTCAAAATTTTTACATGATTTCTTAAAATTGGATTATTATAATCTCAATTTCTTATAAAATTTTATCCTCAAAATTCATGAACTCCACATCAACAATTATTATGAAGATGAAATATAAAGCGGTAATAAAAGTATGTTTCTTGTTAAGTGGTAACTAAAGCATATGTGATAAACTCTACATTTGATAGATTCAACGTAACACCGAAAGTCAATTCATCCATCAAAACTTTATGTGTTTGCATTAGTGGCAACATGCTCTTCCGGTTCATGATGAGTTAAGGAATAAATCCTTGAGCGAATGTTCTGTCTTGGTTTCTTTTTAGAAACCATAGTATCAGCTTCTATTATTCTTTGCTGACCACTTTGAAAATTAAATCCTTCCTAAAAATTCCTCTGAGCTAAGCCCCTCATTAAGTTAGCATTTGATGTGAGTCTATGAGTAGAAATTAGGGTTGTCTGCATAAGTAACACTCTTTCAACCCTAATAAGCATTCACCACGATATTGCTTTCCACACTTAACACATGGCTCTATAGTGCTGCTGCTAGCTTGAGTAATAACTCTATCAGTGTAGGACTTTATCTTATTCCCATTAAACTCTCCTTCCCTTGAATGAACTGTTGGCGCTACATCTTCCGAACACTTCCTCTTATGTAAATTTCTACGTTTCTGAGTTTGCTGGAAATCAATCTCCATCTGCTTAGCTCTTACCACTAGTACTGAATAATCTTCAATCCAAGTGGCGCAAGTGGCTGTCTAATTGAATAATCTTCAATCTAAACACTAACGACATTCTGGGTATAACAGATTCTACATTCTTGTATTTGAGCTCTTCATCATGATTATTCATAATTCTGAAATAACAACAATATAATTTAATTAGACTCGATTAAAATTTTTTAATTTCTTTTATTTTAACTTAATCCAATTATTCTATTGACTCTTTCATTAAATTCATGTTATTTAATCTAAATCTTTTGCTTTGATATCACTTTTATCACGATTTAGCCTTGAGATTAAATTAACTAAGATGAGAACGGACTGTGGGATAGTGAAATCAAATATCAGTTATTCTATTTTTATCACTAATAATTTAGTATTCAAATATTCATGACAGAACCACAAAAAAAGTAATTAAAATAAACAAGTAGAAATTTGTATCTTTTCGATTGCTGTTCTCGCCTCCTATATACATTTGATTTTCTTCTAATCATCTTGATCAAAATATTAAAATCTAAAAAAATATAAAACAAAATCGTGATTTATCTAAAGATAGCACAAGAGTAGTCATACTTCTACACTGTAATAGGCCAAAGAGCAAAATCATTATTCATGCTTGTCTTTGATATCACTATATGAAATCTTATAATATGCTAGATTTTCATACAAACAACAACAAAGCCTTAATCCCACTAAGTGGGGTCGGCTACATGAATCCTTTTTCTCCATTGCGTCCTATTTAGTGTCAAATTTTCGTTTAATTCTAATAGATTAAGATCATTTTTTATGCAATAAGCCCAAGTTTTCCTAGGTTCCTCTCGCCTTTCTTAACATAAGTTGTATTTAAAACATCTACTCTCCTAATCGGATCATCAGTGGTCGACGTTTAATGTGACCAAACCATCTAAGGCGACTCTCTCTAATTTTATCCGACACTGGTGCAACTCCAACCCTATTACGGATATATTCATTTCGCATTTTGTCTCTAAGTGTAAAGCCACTCATCCATCTAATCATTCTCATCTCGGCAACACTTAACTTAACATTATGCTTCTCTTTTAAAGGCCAACATTCAAGCACCATAGAGCATCGAAGGTCTCACCACCATCTTATAAAATTTTCCTTTCGACCTAAGCGGTACTTTTCTATCACACAATAGGCCGGACGCATTCCTCCACTTCAACCAACCAACTCTGAATTCTACTATTAACATCCCCATCTATATCACCATCGCTTTGAACAATGGACCCAAGATATCTAAATCGTTCACACCTTTTAATAATTTGATCACCCAAAGTTACACTTCGTCACTAGACCTACTATTACTATAATTACATTCCATGTATTCAGCTTTAGTTCTACTCAAACGAAGACCTTTAGACTCCAATGTAGACCTCCATAATTCAAGTTTTTCCCGGACTTTTTCTCTCGTCTTATCCACCAGGAGGATATCATCAAGAAAAAGCATACACCAAGGTACATCCTCTCGTAAATGGCCAATAAGACCATCCATAAATAAAGCAAAAAGATATGAGCTTAAAGCCGATCCTCGATGTAAACCAACAGAAATAGTAAAATACTTGGTCAATCCTCCTTCGGCTCGAACACATGTAACGACTCTAGCATACATATCTTTAATGACTTGAATATAAGTCAAATCAACACCTTTCTTCTCAAGGACTCTCCAAAGAACATCTCTAGGAACCTTATCGTAAGCTTTTTCTAAATCAATAAAAATCAAATGTAGATCCTCCTTATTATCTCCGTACCTCTCCATCAAACCTCTTAATAAATGTATAGCTTCCATGGTAGACTCGCTCGGCATAAATCCAAATTGATTATGAGAAATCTTCGTAATACGTCTTAACCTATGTTCAATTACCCTCTCCCATAACTTTAAAGTATGACACATCAATTTAATTCCTCTATAATTTGCACACTCTCGTGCATCCCCTTTATTCTTAAAAATGGGACCAAAATGCTCTTTCTCCACTCCTCGAGCATCTTTTTTGTTTTTAAAATAATATTAAAAAGTTTAGTAAGCTCGTAAACCCCCAAATCACCTAAACATTTCCACACTTCAATCGGGATATCATCGTGTCCTACGTACTTTCCCCTGGTTTTCTTTAAAGCCTCATCAACTTCTTTTTTACTAATGCGACGTAAAAGTGAAAAGTTTTATTATTATTAACGATATTAAGATCACTAAGGTCGATCGTACTTTCAAGCATCATTAAAAAGTTTATCAAAATAACTCACCCACCTATGTCAATATCTTTTTCTAAGAAAGACTTTTCGATTTTCATCTTTAATACACTTTACTTGAGTTAAATCTTTACTTTTCTTTTCTCTTTGTTTTGCTAGCTTTATACATATAATTTTCACCTTCCTTAAGTATCTAACACGTTATAAAGATCACTAAAAGTTAGAATTTTTAGCGTCACGCATTATTCTTTTACACTTCCTGCGGCCATTTTATATTTTTCCCAATTCTCTACGCTTTTACATTTAAACCAATTTTTATAACATAACTTCTTATATTTTATCTTTTCGCACATTATTATTCCACCACCAACTATTTTTATTTATGAAACTTTTTCTTTCGATTCTCCAAGACATCTTTACCACTCGTTTAATAAGTATTAGTTAATTTTTCCCACATAACATTCGCGTCTTCATGAAGCATCCCAAATATTTAAATCTTGAATTTTACTCATAAAAATAATTTTATTTCGTGTCTTTTAGAGTGCTCCCCATCTTATTCTACGATGTTGAATCCTAAGTATTCTTTATTTTACAACTCTTCATCTTAAAATCTGTAACTAATAATCGACGTCGTACTTAATCGCTCACTTGAACGACCTTACAATCCTTACAATCTCGACGATCTCTTCTTCTCATAAGAAAATAATCAATTCGTGTTTTATTAGATCCATTCTTATAAGTAATAAGACGCTCATCTCTTTTCGAATAAAGTATAAGAATAATCATATCATACGCTAAAGAAAATCTAAAATCGCTCTACCTTCTTCATTAATCGCTCCATAATCAGTAATCACCTATGAATATTTCGAAATCTTCTACCACTCTACCGACACGTCCATTTAAATCTCCTCCAATAAAAATTTTTTCTTCAAGTGACGATCGTCGTATTGTCTTCTAAATCATTCCGTAATTTATCTTTAGCCTATATCTAAACCAACTCGAGGAAGATAAACACTTATAATATTAAAAATCTTGTGTATCAATAATAATCTTAAGTCGCTATAATTCTATCTCCAACTCTATTAATTTTAACAACATTATCTTTCAAACTTTTATCTATAATTATACCTACACCATTTCTAAGTACGACTCTTACTGTAATCACCATAGCTTTAAAACCTAAGTTATCAATTTCCTTAAGTTTTTCTCCAACCCATTTAGTTTCGAATACATAGTGATATTTATCTTTCTATGGATCATAATATCAACCAATTCCATTAATTTACTATCGAGAGTACTCTATATTCCAAGATCCTATCCTAATACTAAGATCATGATTAACTTCTTTACCCGCATCCGTCCGTGATGTGAACCTCGCTACTTCGACACTACACCCGAGCGCCGCAGTAGCATGCCTCAGACACTTTCCACCGTATTCAGGCCATACGCCGCGTCGCTTCTAGTGACGCCCAAGACTTACACAATGATCAAAAGGATTCATGTCATGATTTTTTCGACAAGTTTTACGCTGGCTGTCGACTACCTAATGCAACCCTCCACTTTTCACATCCGGGCTTGGGACCGGCAACGGCAGTGTTCTTGAGGATCACTGTCAACAAAACCTAACACTCCTAACCGATATTATTCCGTGGACACAACGGGCTAGATTTTCATATTTAAATAAAAAAATTTATATATGCTAATGCATGTATAAATGTCTTTTTGTAAATGAAAATATCAAAATCTTCTATATACACTAACTTTAATTTTCTTTTACTTTATATTCTTTGTATACTTATATCTGTCTTTTTGAGGATCACTGTCAACAAAACCTAACACTCCTAACCGATATTATTCCGTGGACACAACGGTTAGTGATCTAAATATCATAATTGTTTGGAGTGCAAAGATCCTTACTTGCCCCTGGCTGATATTATCCAATCAGCACAGCGGTTAACAATGTAAACATCAAAAAGATAGTCTGGGGTGACAAGTTATATCTACTTACCCCTGACCAATATTATCTTGTCTGCATAGTGGTTAGTGATCTAACTATTACAATTGTTTGGGCGATAGAGAAACCTCTACGTGTGCGGGTACATTAGTGTCTATTTCTTGTACCATTAGGGGGTGAACTCCATTGAACATACACATACAAACATTCAAGCATTCATATATAAGATATTTCTTGTTTCATAACATACGTTCTTACTTTGCTGTGCAACAATTCATGACACATCTCTCATATCTTGTATGTCTCATCTAATTCATATGTCATCTCATGTATATTTCTTATATCATGCATATTTTTCCTATATTGCCATTCTTGCATATCATGTCTATCATGCATATCATGCATCTCATATATATCTTTCATGCATATCTTATATATCTTTTCTGTCATGCATATCTTTTCTATTCAACAATATGAAGTTATTGTAATATAAATCTAGCTGAATTAATGTATACATTTAATCAACATACATTTTGAAATAAAGAAGATTACTGAAAATTAGAAACATAATTGCTCACTTCGGTGACCACATTAAGTTTTTTATCTTTGCTAACTAGCTTAACGTTAAAATAACCTTTATATTAATGTTAACAATCTATAAAACAAATATCAAATTTTAAGATTCAAATAATTTCCGTTAATCAAATTATTCTTCTTAAGTTAGCATATAATTAATTTAACTGAAATTTACAGAGCCACCCTACGACTAGCTTCTGCAAACTCGCCTCAAGCTCGCCGTCTCAAGGAAATAATCTAGAATTCATAAATATCTTGAATTTTAGGATGTCTTGGCTCATAAATATTTTTAATCCAAAAAGTAAATTTCTTATCTCAAATAGATTTCTCGACATAACTAACCTTCTTCGATCCTACTGAAACTCTTTTCCTCATCTTCCTATTTTTTCTTACTATTCCCTTAACCTTTCTGATATTGCGCTAGAGTCCTTACGGAAACTCACAAACCAACTTCTTTGCTTCTGACACGACCTCGTCTCCACTACGGTGATCGAAAATGAAAAATATGCACAAGTTGTGGAAATTTTAAGATTGAAAGAGTGATGAAGAAAAGGAATGTCTAGAATATTGTTGAAGTGAGTTTTGCACTTACCAAAAACTCTCTGGAATTCTAAACTGCTATCTGCAGCTCTGTGCAGGTCACACCAGTCGTTGTTATAGTAGGCGACTGCTACTTTCGTGGGAGGAAGAAACTGGGAGAGGGGAAAGAGGGTGCGACACTTTGCGGCTCATGCAGCCTCATTGCGATCGCGACTCTGCTGCTGGAGTATATCGCGTTAGCTTCAGTTACCGAATGTGGGAGTGAAAGAATTGCCATATTTAATGTACCTCCCCAAAATCAAATTGAGCCGCTGCCTGCTCGATTTGGTGTGGGAGAAGGTCTGTGAAACCAATGGATGCGCAATTAAAGAGAAAACAAAGTTTAATTAATTAATTAAAACATATAACTTCCAAATTTTATATCTCCTAATTTATTAAAAATTCATGCATAATGCTTTATATCAAATTAATTGATTTGACCTGTAAATTTTTATCAAATTGATTTGGTATGAGAAATTTGGGTTACATTTTAAATCTTCAATATTTTTTACCTGATTTCTTAAAAATGAATTTGTATAGCCTTTATGGTAGTTTCCTCCAAACTGTGTACATGAAGGGTTTCCTCTCTCATTCTCTATCAATTTTGGTTTTTGTGAGAATAACGTGCAAGTTTGGTTTTGAATTTTGCTAAAATCATATAAAATTCTATGGTCATGGTTTCAATCTTCATCTTGCAAACCCCTAATAAGAACCCATCTAAACTTGCATTGATCCAATCTGGTTACCCATCTAAATGCTTTATCATTTAAAATCATTTCAACTTCACTTATTCTCCTGCTTTTGTTTTGGTTTAAATTCTTGGAAGATAGATTAGATTGTAGATAAGAAATTTTCTTGAGATTTTACTTTGTAATTTATTATGGGTTTTTTTATAGGCACAAACCCATATGGTTGATTACATATTTTGATAATAAGTGAGAATATTTCTATTAAGATTAGTCGTTAAGGTGCTAATTATTTAGCTTATAGAAACCGATGTTGATTTAGTTTAGAAAAATTTATCATTATTAGCTTTAGAGCTGATGGTTGGTGGAATGTTGATAAATTATATTAATATCCTATAGTTTGATTATCTTAAGTTGTCATGGACTTGGTTTACTTGTTTAGAGGAGTAGTTGATTTGATCTAATCAAATGATCCTTGTCGGCAGTTATGGATTACATCATTGAAAACAATCTTAAATTTTTTGGGTAAATATTTGTCTAAGAGGATAGTTTTAATTGACCTGAGCTAACCAAGGAATTCATGCCTTATTAAGTGCACCCTATAATTTAAAAGTTGATGGAGGTTCGGATATTAGAGAAAAAAATATAAACTTCATCTAAGATTGTATATGATAATTTTATTTTGTGAGTATAACGAGTATAATTGCGACTTTTAGTTGTGCTATTTTACAGCATAATCTTGTGCGCAAAGGACAGAAGTGACTTCTTTATTGGCATGAGTGATTTCTGAGTTTTCATAGAGTCATGGCATGACTTATGTCTTTATTTGATCAGTGTATCTTATCTTTGTTTTGGTTGTTTTTTTAGTCTCAAATTGTTTTTTTGGCTGTTCTTGCTGAAGCCTTTCCAACCCCACACCCCTCTTCTCCCTTATCACTTACTCAGTTCATAAGCTTGAGATCATATGAAATTAACTTGGTACTTTTTTATTGATCTTTTGCTTCTTTGTTCTAGATCAGTAGAAAATTTTATACTGCTTCCTTTTTTCCTTCTTTCTGCTTTCAATGGAGTTCCGATCTATATTTTTGGATATGAGTGGTGTCCCATTCTGTAATTTATATTTAGGCTGCACAATCATCGCCACTTTGGATTGTTTTCAATCAGTTTTAAGTCGCAATTCCTTAAGATTGTTGACAAGATGATTTCCTTTCTCTGTTAAACTAATTCTCAGTTGGTAACAGGAATTCTTTGTGAATGTTGACCTCTGCCTTTTATAAATTATTTTAATTTGAGAATAAAATGCGTATGATTTTCACATGTTTATAGATTGTAATAATTATAGTTAATAAAAGTAACTGCAGATTTTGATGGAGAGCTATGATCGTTTTTTGGAGTTTGTTAAAAGGAGCAATGCTATAAGCCCAGCTGTTACAATGGAAACTGCAACTGCTTTGCAGGTAACCATTTTTGTGGTTAATTTAATGGATGATTAGCTTTTTGTCTCTGCTGCTATGCTATATATTCTTCTTTGTCTTTTCTTCCTTATACTGAATGCGATTTCTTTTTTCTACTTTTACACTTGATAATATTAATTTTGTTATTGAGAGCAGATGAAGATAGAACAAGTAACCCGAAAAGCACAGGAACAAATTCAAATGGTATTGGAAGAGAAGTGCAGGTTCTTCATATTATTCAGTTTTTTTATTATTTTTTGTTTGCATTTGAGCATTTAGTATAATGGATTACAGTTTTAGGTACTTTTGAGTCATATGTTCTTTTTTGCTATTTCTAATTAATATAGATTTCATTCTCACATTTTTTTGTGAGGCAACTTTGATTCTTTATGTTTACTTTTGTATTGTCTGTGTCAATTTAAAGAAAAGAGCCCTGCTGGATAAAGAAATTTGTAATTAGTAATGTTTGAATTCTTTGTCTAATGATCGTGTAATCTATAGCTTATGGTGTAAAAACCATTACCTCCATCCCGAAATCTGCTGTTATTTTGCTCCATAAAGTTCATAGGTATGCTTGTCAAGTGGGTCTTTATGAAGATTAAAGAATTGAAGTTCTTGAAATTCCGAATAATGCAAAATAAAGTAGAATAATTTTCTTGATAGGAAAAGGGGTATAAATAACTTTTACATGAGTCATAGAATAGGAAAGACAATAAAAAGAAAATAACATGAAAGGAAAGATATATCACCTAATATCTCGAATTAATCAATTCATATTAATTATTTGGAGTTAAAGGAAACAAAATAAAATAAGAAAGCCTAATATATGAGTTGAAATAAATCCAATCCTAGAAAATAAATCTATAATAAGAAAGGAAATAAAATTATATTAGGAAATAAATCTAATCCTTATAACTTATAACATGAATAAATTATTTCCTAATATAACTTCTAACACTCTCCTTCAAGTTGAAACATGGTTGAAAATCATATTCAACTTAGAATTGAAAGCATCAAAAAATGGGTGAGCAAAATTTTGGGAAGTAGAATTTGAAATCTTTATCCTGTACTGTTGTTGTCTTTGACTGCAATTGCTGCAGTGTGTGCAGGTAGGTGGAATACTCATACATGAAATGTTACAGGAGAGTTAGCAGGAAAGTAGACAACCTACATAAAAAGTTGACTTCTAGTTGACCGCGGTTGTCTTTGAGAACATTTCCTGCAGTGTTCGTAGGTAGGAAAAAGGCTCATTCAGGTAATGTTACAGGGGAGTTTGCAGAGAAATAGACAATTTGCAGGAAAATCTGACTTCTAGTTGACTGCGGTTGTCTTTGATTGCAGTTCCTGCAGTGTCTGTAGGTAGACAGAAGACTCCTACAAGTAATGCTGCAGGGGAGTTTGTAGGGTAGTAGACACTGATAGGAAAAACTGCAAGATATGACCTGCAGAAAAGGGAAAAAGTTTGAAGGTAAGTCTTGCTATAGGAGAAGAACCTGAGGAGAGCTTGATATTGAAGAAAACTTTGGAGGAGAGTTTGTTGCATGAAAAGGTTTGGTGGAGGGTCTACGACAGGAAAGATTCCGGAGTAGGGTTTGATGCAAGAAAAAGTTCTGGAGGAGGTCTGTTTAGGGAAAAACTTCAGAGGAGGGCTTGTTGCAAGGAAAACATTTTGGAGGAGGGCCTGCTGTAGGGAAAAAAACTCCAAATGAGGGTTTGCTACAGGAATAATTTCGGAGGAGGAACATCTTGGATAGAGATCGAAGTCCATATTCAACAAATTTATCAATCACACCTTGAACCTTATTCTTAACATCTTTCTTAGCATTGAATTGGCTAAGTATCTGCTCAGGAGCACCTTTGTTGACACGGTGCTAATGACCTTGAGTATCAATGTAAGTTAAAGCAATCCTTTTGTAAACAGGATTAAAAGAAAGGAAGTGGACCTCAGTGATGCCAACCATTTACACTTTAGGATCTGCAAGCATCCAATTATGGCAGCATCAATGGCATCCTGGTTTTCAATCCTTGATGCCCTTGCAACATATAGAAGAATATCTTCCTTGCTGGCACCTTTAGCGAAAATATCAACAAGATTTTTATCAATACTCAACTTGTTAGGAGTTATGGTTCCCCTTATCACTCCAAAGCCAATTGATCACCCTCTATCCGAGAAGAAGAAGAAGAATTGGGAAGATAGTTAGACGGAGGAAGGGTCTACAACACGGTAAAGACTGATAATGATAATGCAGAATAAAATAGAATAATTTTATTGATACGAAAGGATTTATAAATAATCCTTACATGAATCTTATAATAGGAAAAACAAAAAACAAGAACTAACATGAAATGAAAGATATATCACCTAATATCACCAATTAATCAATTCATATTAATTATTTGAAGATAAAAGAAATAACATAAAATAGGAAAGTATAAAATAAGAAATGAAATAAATACAATCCAAGAAAATAAATTTAAAATATGAATGGAAATAAAATTCTACAACAACAACAACAACAAAGCTTTAATCCCACTAAGTGGGTTCGGTGAAATGAATCCCTTTTCTCCATTGCGTCATATTTATTGTCATATTTTCATTCAATTCTAATAAATTAAGATAATTTTTTATAAAATAAGCTTAATTCTTTCTAGGTCTATCTTTGCCTTTCTTAACATAAGTTGAATCTAAAACATCAACTCTCCTAATCGGATCATCAGATGGTTGACGTTTAATGTGATAGTAGATAAGTTTTCCTACCAATCTTTGCTATATTTCCTTATCCATAGAGAGACTTTCTTCTGCTTGGAATCCTTTGGAGTATCAACATGCTGACATCAACTCATCACAATCTCCTTGATTAGATCTTGAATGTATTTTCTCTTTGATATAATTATGCTTTTTTTGGACCTTGCTACCACATACCTGGAAATTATATAATGGTTATTAAGTTAAACTTAGTGCCAACCACTTCTTTAATCTTGAGAATTTTTTTCATCGGCCTCAATAAGAATCATATCATCTACCTATACTAACAATATAAAATCTTACCTTCCGGAGTGTGTTTTACGAATAAAGCTTGATCGACTTTGACTTTAAGAATACTCATTAGATCCCATAGTTTTAACAAACCTTTCAAACCATGCTTTACGTGATTGCTTATGCCATAGAGACTTCTTGAGTTTGCGTATTAATGTTTATTGGAATCATTTTCAAATCCTGGTGTAATCGCCATATATGCTTCTTCAGATCCCCATTCAGAAAGATTTTTATGCCAAGTTTATGCAATAAATCCCACTTCCTTGTTAAGTGCTAGTGAGAGAACTCTGATGATATTAATTTTAGCAGTTGGTGCACAAATCTCCTGTTAGTCGATTCCATATGTTTGGGTGAAGTCTTTGCAATAAGTCAGACTTTGAATCTCTCAATATCATTATCGACTTTGTATTTGATTTTGGACACCTATTTGGCACACAACCAACTTTCTATCCTGGGAAGTTTAGTAAGAATGCCATTATGCTCTCTTCTCTCCTGACTTCAATGAAGGCTTCATGGGTAGATGGTAGAGGCTTTCTTCTTAAGATCCTCTTTCTCACCTTATTTAATTCCTAAGTTAGCCATACTAGGAATTTGATGGTTTTTTTCTTCTCGATGATGGATTTAAATATCACGACATCATGTGGTCATTTCCACATGTGTCTCAAACTTATTTAATTGTAGCCGATATTTTGTTAAGATGTTGAAATATTGGGTGACACTTAGCTCTCCTTGATGAATTTCATGAAGTTTAGTTTCGATTTCAAATAACTCTGCAGTGTTCTCAACATTGGAATATGTTTCTCCTGCAGCCTTTCAGATTTCTTTAGCAATTTTGTAGAGCAGAAAATTTTCTCCAATATCAGTTTTCATCGAGTTGAGTAGCCAAGACATAACTATATGTTCTCGATTCTTTCATTTGGGGTTGTTGGGTTCAGTGATTTTAGGAACTATGCCTTTTCCCACGAGATGCTTCTTTTTCACTTTATCATAGATGTACATAATCATAGATCGGGATCATTGAGTGGGTATGACCATTGGGTTTATGATTTGTGATAACGTTTGGAAATTAAAGAGTCAAACATAATGTCTTTATCCCGTATTTAGACATCAACCTTATGAGTATTTAGGGATGTTTCTTGTTGAATTTGGTGGGGAGCAGTTGACTACAGTTGCTTGCTGCCGCTGTTGTAGGGATAGAGTGCTGGCAGAGGTGGGCCTATAGTTGATTTGCACTAGAGAACGAAGACCCGAGCTGAAGTTCCGCTGGAGAGATCGAATAGTTCCTGTCAGGAGAAAATCCCGGAGGGACATCAACTTTGCAGCTTCTCCCAAATTCAAACGCAGGAAACAAGGGGCTTCTGTGGGCAAGACCTGTAGATAGAAACGACACCATAGGGAAGAGTTCTGGCTACCTGCTTGGTTTTCCAACGTTGACAAAGGAGGTTGTTAGATAGAGATAAATAGTGATGTTATTAGGGCTCTGATACCATGTACAAAATATGTTTTGAAGAGGAATAAATCATTAATTTTTATTATTCACATGTAGGATACTTATACATAGGTAATACAATTATTCCTAATTTACAAACTTACTAAATATATCTAAACTAAATTAGTAAATGAAGTAAATTTGAAATAAAAAAAAGAAAGACAATAAAACTAATTAAGGGATTTCCAAAGTAGTCTCCAATCACATCCTCTATAATGTCTTTGGCAACTGGTCGGTCCACCATAGCAATCAGCCGAACTCCTCAGTTTTCTACAATACTCAACAATGAGACCGAACATGCTTTATGTTATAGAATCATCAAGGAATATAGCCCGCTCCATGTAATCAATCATTATTCATTGATCTTCATTGAAGTCATCACTTTCAAATTACTTTTGTTATACTAGGGAATCCAATAATTTATGTTATACAATCTGAGATTTATCTTAAATTTTTAAACTTCGAATGTTTTTGTTCATAGGTAAGGCTTAACAAATCAAATTAACAACAACAACAACAACAACAACAACAAAGCCTTAATCCCACTAAGTGGGGTCGGCTACATGAATCCTTTTTCTCCATTGCGTCCTATTTAGTGTCAAAATTTCATTTAATTCTAATAAATTAAGATCATTTTTTATGCAATAAGCCCAAGTTTTCCTAGGTCTACCTCTGCCTTCCCTAACATAAGTTGTATCTAAAACATCCACTCTCCTAGTCGGATCAAACTAACAGATTACCAAAAATAATGCCAAAGCTGAACGGAGGAAATTGTGTTGATCATTACTAAAACAATTCATACCTTCGGACTACGGTGTTTTCTTTTAGGTCAGGACCTTCCATTTCTCTTATGTAGACTTCATCTTGATCCCCCTAAGTTGCCACCCCATTTGATCTTTGGATTCAAATGCTTTTACAACTAATCATATTTATGAATGAATACTCTAAATGGCTGATATGATAATTGTCTATAAAATATTTCAAATAACAGATTGTGAACTTTTAATTATATAACTAACCTAAAAGATAATGATGAACAATTAGTCATGTTGCACACGCTTCCTGAGCACAAGTTTGATGGATGACCTGCGGTTGGCAATGGAAATGGAAAACAATCAAATATGATTGCTTAGGGTGATAGCTGGAAAACATCCCTATGACAACCCAACTATCATTGCTTCCACAATTTTCGAGTTGCTCATGAAAACTCACCTGCATCCATTTTGGGAGCAGCGGAATGCTATCCGAATCTCTAGTTCTGTCCATTCTTTTTTTTGGCATCCTCCCCCTCCCAGAAGGATTAACGTGAACGTTTATAGGGACCTTCTACTGTTCGGAATTGCGACCACGAGAGCCATTTTTTGGGATGATCTAGGCATTAGTTGCAATTGGACAGCATTTCCAACACTGGGATATCGCGAAGTTGAGCTACAAGCCATCCGATCACTCCAGCATGCTTGTCTACCATGGATGTTTGAATGTAAAGGTCTCATTATTGAAGGTAACAAACTTAATGCCATCCATTTTTTGCAATCGACCATGAGGAAGGAGCTTGGCAGAATAAACCGCAACATGCACAAGAATTCGGGTTTCTCACCTCATTTAAACAAGTCATTTTTTTGTCAAATTGTTAGACATTGTAATAGAACTGCTCATTTTTGTGCCAAGCCCGCCCTTAGCGATTCTTTTATTTTGATGCATGTAGATGATGATAGAAAACTTTCTATTATACTTGTAAATGACAGGTCTCTCTTTTGTACACCGTAGATGGATATATGCATAGTTTTTGTGTGTTTTTTTTTTATATATTAATGCAAATACATATTTCAAAAAAATAAATTAGACTTCATTGTAGTAATAGAGCTAATACATAGGTTATTTAACCAGCCATTAATGACTTTGTAGTAGTCTAGCGAACTAAACGAATCTTGAATCAATTTGGAGAAACCAGAAAAATGATAACTGGAGGCATCTAATCATTTATTGGGCAAGTCCTCTAGGACCTATGTGTAATTTAACCTATACTTTTCTGGTGCTAAATTAGATTCCTGAATTCCCACTCTTTGCTGAAATGACATCGAGGAACACATCAATTGGTTTCATGACTGACATCAGCTTTTCAGTTCATTTTTTGCAATGAGAACAGAATGCTTTTTACCAAATGTGCTGCTATAATATACTTGTTTACCTAAATTTCTAATTATTTTGAATGTTGAGCGTGCATAGAATACTATAACTTGCTTTCCTATTGTCTGCTGATAGAATATGTTCCAGGTTTTCACTTGATGTTGATTTTGATGCACCAAAAGTCAGAATTCCAATGAGATCCTGCCAATCTTCATCCTGGAACAGCCAGTTTCTTCTGGATTTTGGTCATTTCACGTTGCATACTAGGGTAATATCTTTTGTCCAAATATTCTAAACTTGGTAAATAATGATTTTTTGGAATTTCATTGTTTCGGAAAGAAACTGAATAAAGAGTTTTTGAATTTTTTTGTTTGTAGAGGAATCTGTTGAGATTTCGTAAAGTTAGATTGCATTTTGTACCTTTATTAGGCCCTTGGAGTTAATTTTGTCATCCAAATTTTTCGATAAGGACGGTAAACTAGTTCATCTATTTTAAAAAGATGTGTTTTGAACCTCTTTCTAATCTATTCTATAACCTTGTGTAAAATCGAAGTGGCAGGCAAATACTTATGGGGAATCAATGTGGTCTATGTTCGTATCTTTTTTTCTGGTCCAACCTAACTGAAATGCATGCACAATATAAATGTGACTAATCATGTAAATCATTTGAATATCATTATGTTTATTTGATATATTAGAATATTTTAATGGCTATTAATAGCCATTATTTATTTTGGTTTATGCCGAGTTATTTCCTTTGATTTCCTTCATTTTTCTATTATATTCTGTTTTATTTCTTTTCTTTTCTATTATATCCTTAGTTTGTTTCTTCCCTTTCTAGTTGAACTTGTAATGGGTATGTATAGCCCTCTTTGTATCAATAAGATGTACTATGGTTCTATACTAACTTGCTATCAGAGCCATGACCCTAACCTAGCTGCCGGTCTCATCTACAGCCTGCTAGGTCTGATTTTAACTGCCGATACTTCTGCTCTCTGTCCAAGCTTCCGCTCTGTTTCAGGATCCCACATCCATGGAGGTTCCTACAGCCTAATCCCAACTGCGTTTACAGAGGAAATCCTCTCTGTATCCCGCACTGCTTCTTCAAGATCCTGATCCCGCACTACTTATGATCTACATCCCGCGTAACGAACCCACACTGCTTTAGGATCCCGCACTGCAGTAAGATGTCGCACGTTCCCACTCTACTACAGTAGGGTGCTGCTTTGCTTTAGTTTTTGCTGCAGGTTCCCAGCACTAAGGATCTGCCGGACTCATCTGCTTTAGAACCTCTATTCTTGAAGCTCTATTTTGGTCACCTGGGCACCTTCCAGCTGGGCAGACCTAGCGGGAACCCTTCCATAGGAAATATTCCTCCAAGTAACCGAACCTTTACGATGTCTCGACAACTCAACATCTCATTTGGCTCAATCGGAGTCACTAACAAACTCCTCCAGCACAGATTCGTCATCATATGATGTCCTTGATTCCACCGAAAGACCAATTCCAACATCCGTTCCTCAGCAAATCAGAGGACGGGAAGACAACATGAACTTCTTGATTACAACTCATAAACTAAACGACAGTAACTTTCTCCAATAGTCTCAATCTGTGTTCGGGCATCTCACTGGTGTGATTCGTGAACCAAAAACTGACCCAACATACGGAACTTGGGAGTGCAGAATTCTATGGTCATGTCGTGGCTGATCAACTCCATGGAGACTTCGATTGGTCGATCATATATGTTCTTTCCTTCCGCTATTGCCCTATAGACAACAGTTCGTGATACGTACTCGAATGTAGGGAACTCCAACCAACTCTATGAGGTGTCCAAGAAAATCTGTGAAGCGAAAGAAGGATCCAGGACAGTGACCCAGTACTACAGTGACCCAGTACTACAATGACCTAGTTACATTATGGATAGAATGTGACCTATATTATGATTACACGTGAGAATCTTCAGCCGACTTATCTCTCCTTTAGAAAATTGTAGAAAAGGGCCGCATGTTCCAATTTTTAGTAGGCCTCGACAAAAATCTTAATGAAGTTCGGAGACGTATCATTGGTCAGGATCCTCTTCCTTCTACTCGTGTTTCTTTCACTGAGATTCACCGTGAGGAGAGTCGAAGACTTGTGATGCTTGGTGCTTCTATTTCGATTGTCGAAGCATTTGCCTTGGTTGTTCTCAACTTCGGACTGGTCACCACACGCGTGATTATTGCCGCAAGCCCAACTACACTCGTGAGAAGTGTTGGAAGCTCCACGGGAAATGTGCAACCAAACTTTCATCTAATCTCCGCTGCCAAGGATCTTACTATGGCATCTGAATCCAACAGGATACAACCGAACTCTACCCATAGCAATCCGGGATGCTCCAATTCTCTCGAGTCAAATGGAGCAACTTATCAAGATGCTTGGATCCAACCCGCTCTCTTCAGGCCCGTCAATCATCCGTTTTCATCAATGTACAAATCAAGTAACACTCACTTCTTTTGCTCATTCTAATCCATGGATCAATGATTCAAGTTTTACGGACCACATGACTGGATGCTCTTAAGCCTTCTCCGCGTATTATCCTTATTCACGGAATGCTAAAATTACTGACGAGTCTCAAAGTTCTATTGCTGGTAAGGGGGTTTTTGTTTTAATAACATATCTAACCCTGGAGTCTATGTTACATGTATCTTTTCTGAAATGTTATCTTTTATTTGTCAGTAAGTTGACATATGACATTGATTTCTTTTGCTGATTTTTCTTGTGATGTCTGTCTTTTAGGATCGTTGTTTGGGGAGATAATTGAAACTGCTAAATGGGTTGGTGAACTCTATTTCTTCCAAGAGAAAAGCGCGGAGAATGAGAATATTCCACCTAAGTAGTTGCAGTTTATCTCAGTCCATTGAATGTTCTATCACGTTGTTACACTGTCGTTAGTTTCCATTATCTAAATTAATTGTATCCGTTGATGTTTCCTTCTAATTTCAAATATGAAACCTGTCAGTTAGCTAAACATCATTGTCTCTTATCCACCTCACAATTATAAACCTTGTGTTTCTTTCTCTCTTATTTAAATTGACTTATGGGGGCCATCTCACACTCATAGCTACGCCAATAAATGGTGGTTCCTTACGTTGATTGATGACCACTCTCAGATGACATGAATCTATATTTTAAAATATAAATCTGAAGCTGGTACCACTTTCAAAAACTTCCACACCTTCATTTTGACCAAATTCAAAATGCCTATTCAAGTCCTTCAGACTGACATCTGTCGTGAATTTTATATCTTATTATTAGGGGAATTCTAGGTAAGTAAGGGCATCTTCCATCATAGCTCCTGTTCCGACTCTACTCAACAAAATAGGGTGTCAAAGAGAAAACATCGACATCTCCTCGACCTTACTCGCTCCATTATGTTTTACTCTAAAGTCCCAAAATGGTTTTAGATTGATGACGTTCATACCGTCATTTATCTCATTAATAATATTCCCTAAAAAATTCATAACGTTCATACTCATTTATCTGTCTTGAGATCGTGTTTTTCTAATAATCGAATCCACGTTAGACCCCCAAATTTTGAGGTGTACAGCATTTGTTCGAAACACAGCCCCAACTTGGAGTAAACTTGATCCCAGGAATGTGTTTTTCTAGGATACTCTGCTACTAAAAAAGGATATCAGTGCCTTGTCCCTACCACAAAAAATAAGGTCTATGTGGGTGCTGATGTCTCTATTTTTGAAAGTTTCCCTACTTTATTAATTTGGCCTCCAGTAAGGAGGGGCTAGAGTTCTTGGTTACCGTTCCTTACTCTACTCCTATGAATGTCCCCCCCCTCCCCAACACGTCATCTACCATTGAGGAACCATCGGTTCTTTTGGTACCGCCCACCTCTCTTACCACCAAAGACCCCTCTGTCCCTTTGGTGCCACCTGCATACCTTTCCACTCTCCGTGTCTACACTCGACACACTGGTTATGATGCTCCTACTCAGGAGTTCGCTAACCTCTTGCTGGATCTTGAATCCCCTCCGGACGACATCTTCATAATCAAAATGAGGAAGTAAGTTTCTCAAGCGAGTATGCAATCAGATATGCTCCCTTTATACCGTAGCAAACTATGTTTTTTCCGCAGAATATCACCAACTTACAGAGCATTTGCTACGGCCTTGAAAAAATCATCAACTTCCATCTACCATAGAGGATGCTTTAGCATATCCAGTCTGGAAAGCTGCTATCATGGAGGAGATGAATGCCCTTAAGCAAAACTATTCCCGGGACTGTTGTTGATCTTTTTTGAGGCAAGAAAATAATGGGCTGCTGGTGGATTTTAGCATGAAGTTTAAAACTGATGGACCCTTTGAATGCAATAAGGCACGGTTGGTCGTCGAAGGGTACATACAGACCTACAAAGTTGAGTACGAGGAGACATTTTCTCCAGTGGCTAAATTAAACACCATTCAGTTTCTCTTATCCCTTGCAGTGAATTTGGTTTGACCCTTATTTCAGCTTGATGTCAAAAATGTGTTCCTGAACTGTGATCTTACAAATGAGGTTTATATGGCCTTTCCTCCAAGCTTTGACTCCATTGCCTCCCAGGGGCAAGTATGTAGACTGCGAAAGTCCCTCTTTGGATTGAAGCAATCACCACGAGCATGGTTCAGGAAGTTTACAAAGGTGTTGGTAGGCCATGGATTCACTCAGGCTCAATCAGTCTACACACTTTTTTGCCTGATCGGATTCATCCATGATCGGCTGTTTACCTCAAATGTATTGCTCATTTTTGTGGAGAAACCTGGTCATGTGGAAAGACAAAAACTATCCGTTGTTGTACGGAGCAGTGCTGATGCAGAATTTCGATTCATGTCACTAGGAATTTGTGAAGCTCTCTAGTTACGCATCATGCTCCAAGAACTGCATTTGCTAGTCTATGTTCCTCTACAATTGTTTTGTGATAGCAAGACAACCATTAACATTGCTCACAATCCAGTACAACATGATCACACCAATCACGTTGTGATTGACTGACACTTCATTAAAGAAGACTAGAGTCCGGGGAAATTGCGTTCTGTTTTTGCCTCCCAGTAGCCAACTGGTGGATATCCTCATGAGGAACCTTTCTCAACCACTGTTCGATGATTTCAAGTCCAGGTTAAATATGACTGACATCTATGCTTCAACTTAAGAGGAGTATTATAATATTTTATTGTCTATTAATAGCTTTATTTTTTTTTATTCTGACTTTTTTCCTTTGATTTCCTTCCATTTTCTTATATATTCTGTTTTATTTTTTTGCCTTTTCTATTATATCCTAAATTTATTTCTTTTCTTTCTAGTTGATCTTGTAATGGGTATACATACCTCTCTTTGTATCAATAAGATGTATTTCTTTTCTATTCTAGCATGATATAATCGAATATGGCTGGTTGCTTCATGTCTCATAACCAGAAAGGGCCAGTAAATATAACTTTTTGGATTTATGGGACATATAAACCAAGTTCTATCACGATTTTGCCACTATTAATAGCCTGATTATAATGATGAAAATGGACGTTTTTGGCAAATATTCACTCAAAATTGGATGAACGGAACCAAGGTCCAAGGTAATGGGAGTATAAAGAATTTCTCTTTCTCTTTTTTTAAGCTCTATGAAAAAAATTGTTTTGACTTCTTATTTTTTGCTTTATTGGGGTGAATTCTGTTAATGTTGCATTTAATAAAGTGCTTAATTTGTTGCTTGCATCCTTTGTTAAAAATTTGATTTTGGAAATGCGTTGATTGAACATGTCATCAACTTCAAACAACTTCATATTTCGCTCACAATATTTAAGTTCACGCTGATTAATATTTGACTGTAGGAAGGTCAACTTGATGACCGGAAGCAAAGTCTGTACTCTCGTTTTTATATATCTGGAAGGGATATGGCTGCCATCTTTATAGATGGCAGCTGCAGTGAAAAGTGTATGGTTACTACTGCACTTCAGGGTCAGATTTCTCCACTGGAAAAAACGGATAATGAAAGTCAGTTCTATTCTCTCCTTGATCGATGCGCATTGTCAGTTATAGTTGATCGGGTATGGTGGTACTATACTATTGATAACTCAACGCTTAGAAAGCTAAATATATGCTTTTTTTTTCTTTATTATATTTTTTTCTTTATCATATCTAAGTTCATACTTCTTCATTGTATGTGCCTTGCACCTCATTTGCTATGCTGAAGATTAAAATACCCCATCCAAGATACCCTGCTACGAGGATTTCTGTTCAAGTGCCAAATCTTGGAATACATTTTTCAACTGAAAGATATAGCAGAATTTTGAGATTACTTGCTATATTCTATGGCCCGAGTGAATGCGTCAAGGAGATTAGCAGTGGGCATCTCCAAACTGGTCCCGTTCCTTGGCTGCCTGCTGATCTCGCTAGTAATGCTAGAATTTTAGTTTGGAAGGTATACTGATACTTGGTCAACGCTGACTGCATCTTATTATACTTTATTCTAATTCATGTTTCATGTTTTTTAAAGGGTTTTGGTCATTCATTGGCTGAATGGAAGCCATGCTACCTTGTATTATCGGGTCTATATCTTTATGTGCTGGAGACAGAGTATTCTAAGACATATCAGCGATGTTGCAGGTGAATTTGATTATTTTGTCCTCATTGTTTTCTGAGGTTCCTGACATCTTCATTGACAAGTTCTGGTTAGCTCAATGTCTTTAGTAATGTCACTTGGGAAACCTTGCAGCTTGTCTGGTCGGCAGGTACTTGATGTTTCTCCATCAACTATTGGTGGTTTGCCCTTTTCTATAGCAGTAATTTCAAGAGGCATTGATATTCAAAAGGTATACATGCCTTCTTATCTTATGTTGAAAATTGTTTTGAAGTGCTTAGGTTTCTCATTAGTCTTTGCAATCAGGTTTCTTTTCACACTGAAGTGCGAAATGGCATACAACAACAATATCAACAACCTTTTATCCCACTAAGTGGGGTCGGCTACATGAATCTCTTTTTTCCATTGTCTTATTGAGTGTCATGTTTTCATTTAATTCTAATAAATTAAAATTATTTTTTAGCCCAAGTCTTTTTATGTCTATGTCAACCTTTCTTAACATAAGTTAAATCTCACGCATCACACTCCTGATCGAATTATAAGATGGTCTACATTTAATATTGCCAAACAAAAGTTTAACGTTGCTAAGCAATCTAAGACGACTCTCTCTAATTTTGTCCGCCACTGGTGCTACACAACCCTTTTACGAATATATTGGTTTTGCTTTTTTTTCTCTAGTGTCAAACAATTCATCCACCTATGCATTTTCATGTCACAAATATTTAACTTAGTTTTATGTTTCTCTTTAAAAGGCCAACATTCTGCAATTCTCTTTTAAGTGCAAAATGCAATAAGATGTAAAAATAGGAAATATTATTTGAATACTGGTTTTGTTGGTTTGCAACTTGTTGTTTTGTGAAGTCTTTATTTTGGGGGCACAATAGTACTACCTTGGGATCTTAGAGCATTTCATCCAAAATCAATGCCAGATCCAGTAGCGGACAGAACTGCAATGCAATTATCATTTGCTTCTTTCTGAGAGACATTATTTCTGAAATCCATATGTCTGAGACTTTCGGGCCCCTTGCTCGATGAAAGATACAAAGAACAACTATAACGAGGTCAATTGAGTATAGCTAACACCTATGTGACTACTTGAATGTGCCAAATGAAATCTTGACTCAGTGTCAAGCCTAAGATGGTTCACCCATGTCATGGCGGCAGCATACTTGGATCTAAGCATAAGGTAGTTCACTCATGAAGTTTTCTTTGATATCACGTTAATCTTAAATAAACAATGGAATTGGAATAATGTAGGCCTTAAGAGAGAAAGGGAATAAACAATGTTAAGGGAAAAGAAAAAAAAAAGATGAATTTCTTCAGTTGTTGATGTTGAATCTCTTAAGCAGGCTTTATTGAATCCTTAATTCACAGAAGGGATGAAGGTGTTTGAGTTGCTAGAATTTTTTCCAGCTTATCAAAAGTGAGTTTTTGCATAATCATGATAAGGATATTTACGAAGGTGGCCAGACAACCACTAGTTTATGGTTAGATCCAAATTAGTTTAAGGGTTTATTACGTAATAATCCAGGTGAAAATGAGAAGTTACATAAACAACTATTTTAAAGTTAATTTAAAATATTGATAATTAAAGTCCTCAGTAATCTTTATTTTCATACAATTTAAGGGTTAATCTACTCCCTAATTAAGACATACTTATATAATTTTTTTAATTAACATGAACAAATGTGGAGTTTTTTCTTGATATTAAGAATTTTGAAGTACTAAATCATTTCTGAAGAAGCAGCCTTATCATGATAATTAGGCTTAGTTTTGTGAATCCTCATTTATTCATTCTCACTGATTGTTCCATTAGTTAAATTTATAAGGTGTAAATTATTTTTGATCAATGTGTCTCCATGTTATAGTAGACCCCCCTTTTTGATTTTTTCAACACATAAAATTGACATTTTATTGATAAAGGCCATATTTAATGCAATTGATTTAATTCATGTTTGTATGTATTTGCTTGGGATTCATATGCTTTATATGTTCTAGAGTTAAATCTGGATAATTAATGTAGAGAAATGAGTCAAAAGTTTTGCATGATAAAAGAAAAGGTTAATTTGAATTTAGTGATTTTGGAGTAAGATTGCTGACTTCAGATATCATTTTTCCTTCAACAATTGCCTTTCAGAAACTTCATGCTTTTTGTTTTCATTTTTTTCTCTGATTGATGATTATAAAATTCATAACAATGAGGGTGTGGTTGTACTACTTGCCTTTTATCTTTTCATGTTTGATTTGATAATAGAATGATATTGGTTTTTTTTGTAAACTAGTGGTATTGCAGCTACTGTTTAATGGTCCACATTTTGCTTTATTTTTTTCTCCATATTTGCTAAACAATATAATTTATCTTACAGGCACTAGAATCGGTAAACACATTAATTATAGAGTTTAGAGATGGTGATGAGAAGAATACTTGGTTTAAAGAGCTCGTGCAAGCGATATATAGAACTTCGGTATGTTAATCTCTTTTTAATTTTTAAAGTTCCAACAACATCGTTTATGTTTCTTTTCACTTTCTTTTTTTGTTTTTATTTGGCTAGGCTCCACCTACAATGAATATACTCGGAGAGCAAATTAATAACTTGACAGAAACGGCTACACCCCGAAATGGCAGCACAGGGCTGGCTGACCTTGTAATTAATGGCGTTCTTGTTGAAACAAAATTATCAATATATGGAAAAGTATGTTGAATTTAATTCTTTCGGTACCTTTGGTAATTTTTTTGCACATGTGTGCAATTAACAGGCTGACTGCATATCTCAGTAAATTGCATTTTTTGTTTTTTTGTGGTATTTCATTTTGCAGTATGATGGAAATTGTGGAAGTTCAGAAGAATTGATTCTAGAACTTCTTGGCGGTGGAGGAAAGGTATGCATATGTCGATGTGTGACATCCCTCAAACATTGTTTATTTATAAAATTGTTTTTGCGGACACGATCATAATGTCAAAAATACTTTAGATTGAATCCTACCTTGCCCCATTTGCTGCACGAAGGTAAAATGCAATATTACTTGTGTGTGAAGCAATGCTAGTTATTTTGGGAAATAAGAAATGAGGAGTTTCTTGAGTAAGTTTGCACATTTATCCTATGTTTTTTCATTAAATATAATTTAATAAAATAAAAAAATTCCTATTATATCCTTTGTCTTCTTTGATCCTGGAAATTTGGGTCCCATATGTTGTCGTTGCAGGATGAAGTCTCTCTTCCCCTTCTTGTGAAAGAGAAAAAAAAAAGATAAATTCTAACCTGAGCCGAACCCCCAGACTATTGCATTCCTTTTTATAGTCTTCATGCGATGCTCTCTGTTATTACCAAAAACCCTCTTCTTCTACTCTGGCCTTCTCATCTCATGCAATACTCCAAAAAGCTTGATCTCTTTACTCTTGTCTTCCTGCCCTTACTAGTGACCCACCACCCTTCACACAACATCTGGCAACTCCTCCCCAGTCTGTCTCTTCCCTTCTTTCGCTTTGCACAAAAAGCAGCCCTCATCCATTTCTTTTCTCTTTTGTTCTCATACGTCTTAGCCGAGTTTGCCCCTTTCCTCTGTGCATATAGCAACCGCTGGCCCCCTCAGCTTTTGACAACACCTGCTACTGCTCTCGACCAGCTCATATTCTCTCTCGCTGGCAGCCACTTTTTGCCAACTTTAGCCAATCGATGTTAAGAGGTACCATGAACGTCAAATTTATGGTGACACGATGCCCAAACTGCCAAATCTGCCACACCAATGATGGCATCATGACCATTTAAATCCTAGGGTACAAATATAGTTGGACTTTTTAATTCAACATTGTCCTTCATTGGATCTGCGTATGACTTAATCCATTGGAGAATGCACCAGTCACAGAATTCATATATTTCTAGCTTTGGACTTTTTGGTGTATGCCTGCTCAATATGAGGTTCCCTATCAGAAAGAAGTATTGAATGTTTAAACTATAAATGTGGTTGTTTACAATGGATATATTAACCTAGCCCACTATGTTTGGTTGAACTGAGACAATGTTTAGTTTTGAAGCATTGAATATATTTACTCAATTTTCGGAATGTTGGAACTTTGAAAATTGTGCCTGTTTATGTTTAGTGCTCTCCTTGACTGGTCAAATTTCATGACACATTTCCATCTTCACAGGCTTTGAATTATTTGGGTAATCTTTTCTGCACATAAATTAATTTTAACTTTTCCTTGTAGGTTCATATTATCAGGTCAAGTTGTAACCTAACTATCAAAATCAAGCTTCATTCGCTAAAAATTGTAGATTTGCTTCAAGGTCGGCTTTCCATGCAGCCTCAGTTTTTAGCACGGTCTGTGGTGAAAGAAAAGACTGTTTCCAAGGTGGATGCAGAGGTGCAGAGCATTTTTTTGGAGGAGGACGATTGTTTTATAGACGCATTGTCAGATTTTATGAGCAGTACTGATCAAACGTTCCATAATTCATTATTCAATCCTGATTCTTTTGATCAATACTCTGGATGTAACTTTGACAGCGGTTTGAATCTCGGGAATGTAAAAGAGAGGAACGGTGAGGTTTTCTATGAGGCCTGGGACACTAATATTTCTGATTTTGTGGTTGTTACATTTGTTTGGAGAAGCCCTGATTCACCTGTATATGATGGTATTGATACACAGGTATTCTTTATGAAATACTGTTTACAGAAGACTTGAGTGGTGGAAATTATTTATTTCGATAATCCTACCAATTAATAAGGGTTAAAATTATACAGTTTATAAGCTTTTTTTACAGATGGGGATCCGGATGTCAGCACTGGAGTTCTTCTGCAATAGACCTACTCTTTTGACTTTGATTGGATTTGTCTTTGATCTCAGCAACGTAAATTCTGCGGGAGCAATAAATGAAAATAATACAAATGGTGTTGTCGACGTAGAGAGAAAAGATGAAGATGGCTGTGATTTGGTTAAAGGCTTGCTGGGATATGGAAAAGGACGTGTAGTTTTTAATTTTGTGATGGATGTCGATAGCGTATGTGTTTTTCTAAACAAGGAAGATGGTTTTCAACTTGCAATGTTTGTTCAAGAAAGTTTTATTTTGAACCTAAAGGTTAGTCCAAGTTCTAAACACTTGCAATCTGCAGATGTGCTCTCTCTCTCTCTCTCTCTCTCTCTCTCATTATCTTAACATACTCTGTTCTTCTTTCTCTAATGCTTCCTCTTAATTTGCAGCGTCGTTGATGAAAAGTGCGCTGTATTTAATTTTATATACTAATTACTTAAAAAATAGCTGTGCTTCAACTCCCGCAAGATATTGCAAGATATTGTTATGACATATAGAAAAGTTGAGGCTGTTAAGAAAAAAAAAAAGAAGAGAAAAAGTTGAGGTTGTTATGTTGAAAACCTTCTTAGTTAGATTAATATGCCTTGGGCGTACTGATCATGAGCAGATAATGCAAGAAGGTGATAAAATTAATATGAAAGGATATTTATTTATTTTCAACAAATGAAACTCAACACTAAATGTAGCTCTTTATCAATGAAAAAAGAATTGAAGCCTCAATACCACTAAGAAAGCTTTAATGCAAGGGATCAAAATTTATGTTAATGGAAAAACGGTAGGCTAAAAATTTTATAATTAGAGATGGTTCAAATAATTATAATGTATATTTTCCATTGTTTTTCGGAAAAAATTAGTGGAGTATATCTTTCATTATCAGAATAAATGTCTAAATGGTTCCTTGACCCTTTGCAGAAGGTCATTTTAGTCTAAGAGTCTATGAAAGTGCTAATTCAGTCTCAGAACTGTTTAATATGAGTCGAAATAATCTCTAAAGTGGACTATTATAGTCTCTCTTAAATTATTCTAGGGACTAATTTGATATTTTTATAAACTCCGACTCTAAAATAACCCCATGTAAATAGTCAAGAGACTATTTTGACATTTTACTTTTATCATTATAATTAAACTAGCAGTGTAATTTTGCTGATAGCATTAATGATGGTTTGCAAAATATGGTTCTATACTACAATTTAATGCAATATGGTACTTTCTTGTTCTAAAACCTTTTCAATTGTATGTTTTTGTTATAATGGATGACTGTTCGGATTGCATTATTTTATTATGTGTTTTTCCTCTCTATTCAGTTTCATCCAAGCTCTACAATAGAACCTTATGGAAGACTGTTCGGATTGCATTATTTTATTATGTGTTTTTTCTCTCTATTCAGTTTCATCCAAGCTCTACAACTATGGAAGGCACTCTTGGAAACCTGAGGCTTTGTGATATGTCTCTTGGACCAAATCATCGTTGGGGTTGGCTATGTGATATACGTAACCAGGGGATTGAATCTTTAATCAAGGTAATGAAATAGTTTATCCAGCTATTCTTTTCTTGTCATTGGTTTGTTATTTTTCCATTTGAAATGAGATTGTCATATATAGGATGTTGTAACATCTACATTTTATGTCGACATTGGTGGTTTGATTTAGGATGTAGCCAATTGATTTGCATTAAATGAAAGGAAGTTTTTTTTTTTTTTGAACATTTGTAATGCTTCTTGCCAAAAATCCTATTTGATTTTTAAGCATTTTGCAATTTATTTTCTGAGCTGCCATTTGGGATAACTATTATTTTTTATATTATATATATATTTTAAATTTTATTAGAATTAAATGAAAATTTGACACTAAATAGGACGCAATGGAGAAAAAAGATTCATGTAGCCGTACCCACTTAGTGGGATTACGGCTTTGTTGTTGTTGTTGTTGTATATATATATTTAAATTTTTTTGTTTCTATTTTGATTTTAAGTAAAATTGTCGGCCGCATTTTCTTTTGAAAGATTATAAAATTTAGTGATTTAGTTTAATATAAAAGGTATATGATTTTTTTGAAAATAGTTTTAAAAGTAGTGTATTTTAATTTTGAAAGATGAGACCGCCTGGATCTCATTTGTCCAGTAATTTGCATAATTGTGCCTGATGTTACAAATGATACATCTTCTCAAAAGATTAATGTATTTTGCTATGGTAGACCCAATCATACAAACTAAGGGACTCGTGACATCGGTTTGGTCTCGCTAACCTTTATGTGTATGACCGATAGTTCCTCTACCTAATAAAAAGACTAGGTAGGGTTTATTTTATCCAGGTTCTATGTTCCCTATATGAGCAGATCACTATAGTTAATTACATCCCAAATGACTGGTGTCACTTGAGAAAACTCTCGATAATGATTGGTGGTTCTGTCTTGAAGAATTCAAGGGTTTAGGTTTTCACGGTAGGACAGGGAAAATCAAGTGGGATTGTCTTAATATGGAACACTTATTTTCAGGAGTCCAAAGGAAGGAAAATGTTGGGGATGTCACTGATCCGAGGTAAACCTCGGTGACTTCCCAGACTATCCTACTGTGTGGCTGCGTTTTGGAGAGAATTTTATTTAATTGTTTAATCCTGCCAATTTTATTATTTGAGACTTACACTTGCATAATACATGATTATGCAAGTAGCCTGCAGAGATATGATGGTTTACGTCGTACTGTACGACAACCTCAGAACCTAAGACGAGTTAGGACTTACGCCGCGCAACATGGTTGCACAGAAGCCTAAGGAGGAAAGAGAACCTCGAAGCCCTATATTTTGTAATTTAAATTAAGGGAGAGTTTTGCTGAAGAAGATCTTCTTGCTTGTTCGATCCAAACTCCTCGCTGTGCTGCCCATGAAGTCAGCTCCAAGCTTCTTGCTGAAGTAACAACCCTAATGTCTAAGGTTCAAATGATTTTGTCAAGTGTGTTTCAATGTCTCAGGTTGTGTTGTTGTTTTCAATTTTGCATGCAGAGTAAAGTAAATTGTTGGTAAATAAAAGTGCTGGAAAGTAAAGTGCATTAAAATAAACAAAAGAAATTACAGTACTTAAAATGTAAATGCGTACCTGGGCATCTACTACCGTTGCATGATTACTATTGCCAGCATAGTATGACTTGCAGTGGATTTAAATGAACTTGCAGGTAAATTAAATAAAAAAAGAAAACCTAGCACGAAAGTCAGAAAAACGAGTCGTAGAAATCACAAATAAAACTTGTAGTCACGTATGGAAAACTGGAACTAGGTGTGAGACGTCAGTAAAGGCGGGGGCTCGAAGGCTGAGTCATGTCTATCCGACGCTGGACAAGAGTTACCGACCCGACGATCTACGGAGGGCAGTCCTTAACCTCAATCCAAGTGACTAACCATGGACCTTTACAGATTTTATAAGAAAAATTCTTTGATTTTCATGCAAAAGTTGTTTAAGTTTTTATGCAGAATTTTGTTAACAAACAAAAGAGATTTTTTATTTTATTTTATTTTTGTAAGTACTTTGCAAAATAATAGAGTCCACAGGCTAGTCACTTTAATCGTGCTAGGACTACTGACGACCTAAGATCGTCGGGGGAAACGATCTCACCAAGAGTCGGCGAATAGTATCATCGGTTTTTTCCTCTCCTCTAATGGAGGGTCCTCGAAGTAGGAGATACTATTCTAATTATCCCTCGTATCCCTTGTATAACACACATAAACATAATCGTCATCGCCCTCGCCACCTAGACCTTAGACTCACACTGGTCCGATGATCCATATGTGGCATTAAAAAAATATCCCCAATTGCCAGGAGGATTCGAGTGTAATGTTCAAACTCAAATCCCGATGCAATGTGTTTCAATATAGGTTAAGTCATGTTGGGGAATTCCATTATTTGATTTAATTAAGGAAGAGTGAACCACGTCTCGGTGCGTCCCCGTGTGCAGTGTCTCGATCAGTTAGTGAATTATGGTCAGGTGTCTAGTTTCACTATGCATTCGAAGGTTAGGTGGATGGGCTCTCACCTAGGGTGTGCTCCTAAGGTCTAGGAAGCCTGCAGTGAAGGTTAAGTGGGTGAACTCTCACCTAGGGTGTGCTCCTAAGGTCTAGGAAGCCTACACTGAAGATTAGGTGGGTGACTCTCACTTAGGGTGTGCTCCTAAGGTCTAGGAAGCCTACACCGAGGACTAGGTGCTTGAAGTGACTTAGAGTGTTTTACTCTTCCTTAAGTTAAATCAGAAATTCCCTTTTTTTGACTTAAGCGTTTAAAAAGAAAAATAAATCAAGAGAAGAAAGGAGGCCGAACACACTCCCAAAAACTAGTGAAGCCAAAAAGGGGGGAAAGGCAAATGGACCGGCCAAAGAAACGACGGTTAAAACGACTTCAAATCGACCCAAATCGATCAATAAAAACACTCCCGAGCAGTGGGCAAAAGGGCTTCTACAACTCTGGACAGCGACTAGCAAGCCTATGCGGCGATTCTATGATCCACTACGACTCATGGCAGCAACTAGCAAGCCTATGCGGCGATTCTATGATCTCCTACGACTCATGGCGGCAACTAGACACTCTTAACGGCAGTCCTAAGACTTCCTGTGGCTCGGGGCAGCAAGTTTAAAGCTTCAAACAACAATAAGAAGGCTTCGGACAGCAATAGTGAAGTCCCTGCAGCTCCTAATAACAATTATGAAGTCCAAACAGCACTCATAAGACTCCAATCAGTAATTATAAGTCTCTAAATAGCAGTTATGAAGTGCACCCAGCTCCAAACAATAATTATGAAGTTCCCCCATCTCCAAACAGCTCTCTACAGCACTAGGCAGAACTTAATTACACCAAACAGCACTTATACTCTTTTATGCTCTTCCAAACAGCACTTTTCAGCACCCAACAGCTATATCAAACACTAGACTGCAGTTTAACAGCAATTTAAAGCCATAAACAGTGACCTACAGCGCTTAACAGCGCTTCCAAACAGTCAAACTGCACCCTAACAGCAATTTAATTGCTTCAAATCAGCATCAAAACTGTAAAGCACATAGGACAGAAAGAAGCCTCCCTTTTAAAATGGTAAAACAATATTCGTGAACGAAACCCACATCTCAAACCCGAAAAACAAGAAATCACAAGCTCATAAAGCCCAAAACCATGTCTAGAATTCTTTCAAATTAGCGTTCGAAGCTTCCCAAAATGGCGAGCTTATGAAATTTCATCCAAAGCAGTAGAATAAGTAAGATCTGCATGCATGTTGCGTAACCTCATAATCATTTGCACATGTAGAATCTGTGTTCTGACTTTTACATACAGGTCACCTTAACTTTAGTGAACAATACATTTCGCTCCTAAAGATAATAGTAAAATGTAATATCCTGTTGCGATATCAAACATTTGGCTGCTATGTATATGAATGTGAAAGTTAATGTGCTAGACAAATGAATACATGAAAATTGAATGGTATCAATGTAAAAGATAAAATAAAGTTTAGGTGTCAGGTACATAAATACACATGCATTTTGTGGTATATATGTAAATATCCCAACTACATCCTAAACAAATCATTTGTCCTAAGGGTTGACGTGGCAAGTTTTGTTTCCCTTTCTCGATATTTTTACTAAACCTGAAATTTCGGGACTTATAAAAGGAGCAATTACATGCGTCGCACACACCTCAAGCAGATAAATCATGAGATTATAAAATGTAATCATTAATGAAGAGTTGTGGAAGCATGAATCGTGAGATTGCCTATACTGATGAGTAATACTCAATTGTAAATCATATGGAGCAGGCCATCTCAAGAATTAGCTTCATGAAAAGCACAAAAAGTCTCGAAGTATACAGTTTTAATGAACATTTTAGTGCAGTGACCAATTTTTTAGTGAAACTATCGTGCAGGCAAGAGCTTCAACCTCAAATTGCATCATTAAGTGAAATGGAAGTGTTCTTCCACTTTGACAAAGCTAGAAGAGAACAATAAAAACATATATAGGAATGGTAACAAGCAAAATTTTCATCCATAAGTAACAAATCCCCAGCCATATATGCCACAAATCAGAGAAACATGTTCAGATTTCACTTGGCTTATCCTTTTTTTTAATGATTTCGAGTAAGAGCTGAGCTGAAGGATGGAGTTATGCTGTTCTCCATAAGCCGCACTCTCGTCGTTGCCTTCCAAGCTAACTCTAGTTGCGATTTTGCTGCAAGGATCTGATCACGATCGGTTGCTGGGCCGTTTGAGAGAAAACAGGTACTTCCACGTGAAGAAGATGGGTGAATGGGATCGAGCGGTCCAGAAGGAGGCGAGGGCTACAGGTCGCGCGCGAGATCGGTCGCGCAGGGAAGAGGTGCAGGGAGACGAGCGGCTGTCGAACGGGGTGCGAGGGCGAACGGGCGAGCCAAAAGGTGAAGGCGAGGGTTTCTGGGCGCGTGTGAGGAGGAGCTGGGGGGTTTGCCGGGCATGGAAGAAGCGAGCCGGGTGAGCATGGCTTCGGTCGCGCGAGCGGGGGTAGCAGGCGAGGGTTTCGGTGCGGAGGAAGGAGTCGAGCCGGTCTTCCAGGCGAGCTTGAAAGGGTGAGCGAGAGAAGATGAATGGGGAATATTCAGTGCAGAGAGGAGAAGCGAATTTCGGTGCCGGAGGGGGGAAGAGCCAAATGCCAGGAAGGAGGAGCAATCGAATGGTATAGCCCAAGTGTCCGTTACGGGATATGAGCGGGAGATTAACTTCGAGTGTCTGGACTTACTAGCGTTCCGATCAAATTTAAATAATCGTAGCGATGCGATTTTACGTCGATAACGAGCTCACGCGTCGAAAGCATGATAGCAATATGGGTGTCTTTCCTAGCTAAGTTCGACATCCCGGACGCATCCGTGTGGTCCGTTTCATCATCCGGGGTCGTCCAGACAAGTTCGCCGATGGTTAGGCCAAAAAAGTATCGAATTGTAGTGTGCCGAGTGCTCGAGTCATTAAGGGTTCACCTAAGGCCGTCTAATCCTATGAGAACTCATTTTCAGGCCCTCTACATGTTAGTCCTTAGCCCTTGCAACAAAGAGTCGAGTGCTTGGGACTACTCATGCGAGGTCTCACAAAAATGGGTCAAGAAGTGGCTCGAAGTTCTATGGGAGGTGGGCTCCATTACTAGGCTGCTAGGATGGTCAATAAGGAACTCCTAAAGCTAGATCCTAGGGTTTAAAAAAAAGTTAAGACCTCACTAATAATGAGGTCAACAAAAGCATTTTTGGTTATGATTGTTATTTGAAAACATTGAACACAAATTGGTGGAGTTTTGAGAATTGTTCTAAAAACTTGATTTATTTTTTAAAATCAAATAGTATAAATAAACAAAAATTACAGTAAATAAATATGTTTCTAAAAATAAGGGAAAAAACAAACTTGATCCCAAACTAGCCCATTGTTTTATAATTTTTCTTTGATACCTTGATACTTAGCATTTCACCTTAACATAGTTTTTACTAGTAGTGTGCGGTTCTGGTCTTTTATTAAAGCTATCTTATCTTCTTTCTTTTAGATTTCCTCTAGTAATAGTTATTGCTGTGAATATTAATTTTTTTGTGCTTGATCCAAATTTATTCATGTCAACATCGAACCATTTTTTTCAAGATTTCATAAGATCCTAGCAAAATAAAAGTCAAGAGGAAAGGTGTTTGGAAGAAAGGAAGAAAGAGAGAGAGAGAAGCTTTGAAAACTCTATTGCTAGCACAAAATACTCAGAAAGATATTAGATCCCTTGCTTTTATGAAAAAGGACTCTTTGTCCCTTTTCTTGGAGGGATTTGGGCTCCCTAGGAGAAGTTAAGCTTTAATACCAAACGAAAATGAAATACATGATAATTATTAACTTGTAGGCAATATGTTAGAACATTAACGAGTACATGTGGATAGGTTCTCATGCGAGTTATTAAGAGTCACAAACTAGGACGTGTTGTTGGCGAGCAGCTCTTGTTTATTGAGAATTGACCACTCAAGCTTGGGCGAGCAGCTTCTGTTAACTCGGAAGTGACCCCTCAGCGAATAAACTTCTAGCTAAAGGCGCATGACCCAGTTTCTCGTAGTTCCTGGCAGGTACCTTGATCTTTGGTGAACGCGCCTTCTTGTACCAACTTGCATTAAGCTGGATCAAGCCAAATTTAACTAAGATTGGGCATATTGAAATACACATTATGTATGGTGAAAGTTTCTTATAATTTTGTACGCGATCATGCGATCCTTCTTGTTGCTTACATGATGACTAATTCTTTCTTGTAGATAGGCACTATGAGTCCTTGATTTTATATTTGTTTAGTCTTAAGTTGTTAGATAATGTTTTTTTATCTTTACTCTATTTTCTCTATAATAATCTACTACCTACCTTTGATTTGTATTGTTCGTCAATTTGCTAATCAAATTTAATTCTCTTATTATCATATATCTTATTAATATACTCCATATTTATATATTGGAGTGACATTTGTAGTCCTTATTCCAACATGATAGAAGTTTTTAAAGAAATTGGCTTATAATAGCTTAATTTATCTTTGAAGTTTTATGGCGGACAGGTCTAACTATGGATGCTATACATTCATTAAGATGTTTGATGGAGAAGTATAGGAGAGTAAGGAGGATTTACATATGATTTTTATTTATTTAGAAAAAGCTTATGATAAAGTTGCAAGTGAAGTCCTTTGAGAGTTCTAGAGAAGAAATGTGTTGATATGATTTTGTTGAAGGCATTAAAGATATGTATACTAGAGCTGTTACTTGTGTTTAAACAGAAGAATGATTGACAAAGTATTTTTCTATTTCAGTTAGATTGCATCAAGGATCGGCTTTAGACCCATATCTTTTTGCTTTAGTTCTGGATGCTCTTATTGGACATTTACAGGAGGTTGTAACTTGTATGCTTTTGGTTGATCATATCCTTCTTGTGGATAAGACTAGAGAAAGAGTTCAGGAAAAATTTGAATTATGGAGGTTTACATTGGAGTCTAAAGGCCTTTGTGCGAGTAGATCTAAAACTAAATACATGGAATTTAATCTTATTAGTAGTAGCTCTAGTGGCAGAGTTATAGTTATGGGTGATCAAATTATTAAAAGGTGTGATAATTTTAGATATATCGGGTCTATTGTTCAAAGTGATGGTGATATAGATAGGGATGTTATTAGTAGAATTCAAGTTGGTTGGTTGGAGGAATGCATTTGGCCTCTTGTGTAATAGAAAAATAATGCTTAGGCTGAAAGGAAAATTTTATAAGATGGTGGTGAGACTTGTAATGCTCTATGGCGCAAAATATTGGCCCTTAAAAGAGAAGCATAAAACGAAGTTAAGTCTTGCTAAGATGAGAATACTTAGGTGGATGAGTGGCTTGACTCTTAGAGACAAAATGTGAAATGATTATATCCATGATAGAGTTGGTGTAGCTCCAGTGACAAACAAGATTAAAGAGAGTGGTCTTAGATAGTTTGGTCTCTAAATGTCGATCATATAATGTTCTTTTTAGGATTTTAGACAGTTTTAGATTCCAGTTATGTTAAGAAATGCAGAGGTAGACTTGAAAATACTTGGGCATATATAAGAAGGATCTTCATATGTTAGAATGAAATGAAAATATGACTCTCAATGGGACTTAGTGGAGAAAAAGGATTCATGTAGCCAACCCTACTTAGTTGGATAAAGACTTGTTATTGTTGTATGACATTTCTTTTTCCTATTGAGCTTCCCCTTTCCTTTTCCTCGCTTGATTAATGCCCATACTAAACATGTGATAACTAATCCCCTCCCTACACCCATCTGTGTTCCATTTCATCTCTTAAATCTTTTTCTTATTAAAGATATTTTATATCTCAACATCCGTGTAAATTGTAAGTATTTACATTGTTTATTGAAATTTGAAAAATTTATTTCTTTCATGATAATTAACTAGTCAAGCAAAAGCTATAGTGTAATTAAAGGGATCACAACCGTCACTTATTATGCTTAAGTTTAAAAATTATGAGACTATTTTGTGCAGATAGATGGATAATGTACAATTAATGAAAACACCCTAACACTTGATTTAAAATATGAGCTTCATTAAATGGAAAATAAAATGGATCTTACAAACTAAAGAAAATAATATCAGATACCCTTATTATTTAAATATTCTTTCTTCAAATTTATCCTAGAAGTTTAATATTTGAATTTATTATAAAGGTAACTATTAAAATTTATTCAACAACTCTTTATTCAAATATGATTGGTAATCAATTTATACAATTTTTCATAACCACTCAAATTTAATGGTTGCATTTTTTTGCAAGTTGAGTATGCTAAATCCTAAGTATCTAAGAATGAAAATGGAGGTCCTAGAACTTTGAATCTCTCATTTGTGGCAAGATCTATACTGAGATAGTATTGTTTCTTTTGGTATCGAGTCTTAGAGATGATTACCGCCATAAAATGCATATTACTTTGGCTTTAGGTGTGGCTCATAAAATGCAAGAATTTTTTTATGCATAGAGGGTAAAAGTTGAGTAACAATTCAAGATGATATTAAAATGTTTAGATATAGCTCTAAGTCATATCATGTTTGTAGAAGGATATTACTTACCTCATTTTTCCCCCTAAAGTTTGCTCGAATCATTTTACATAGTTATGTATTTGATCCTTGATTTTTCTAATCATATCATTTGACAATAGAAGTACTTGCCTTTTTGAGTGAACTCTTGGAAATTCATGATCGACATTGGTAGAGCAAATGGCTATTTGACTTTTGAAATTGCTCATTTAGTCTGTCTTAACAACAATCCCAAATCTTTTGGAAATATGTATATCATTTAACACTGGAAATCTAACTACCTTTGATTGGCTAATAGCGATAAAGAACTAATAATGGCTTAACTTGTTTTTGAGCATAAAATGGAAAGAAGATTATCACTCACGAGACATGTTTACTCAGCTTACTTTAGCTTTTAAAAAATCTAAGGGCCTTGTTGGCAGTGCATTGGGTAAACTCATTTGCCAACAGATAATGACTTTAGTTAAGGGATCTCACTGTAGTAGAGAACCTTTTTTTTATAAGTATCATATTTTCTTCTAGAACAATTCTGCTTTTACACTTAAAGACAAAATGTGAAATGAATATATCCCTGATAGGGTTCGTGTAGCTCATGTGGCGAACAAAATTAGAGAGAGTCGTCTTAAAAGGTTTGATCACACTAAACGTCAACCATCTGATGATTATGTTAGAAGAGTAAATGTTTGGATTCAATTTATATTAAGAAAGGCAGAGGCAGTTCTAGAAAGACTTGGTCACATTGTATAAAAAATGATCTTAGTTTATTAGCATTAAAGGAAAATATGGCACCCAATATGATGCAATGGAGAAACAGGATTCATGTGGCCGACTCCACTTAGTGGGATAAAGGCTTGTTGTTGTTGTGACCTATTGTACTTTTTATTGAAGAAGATAATGAAGTTTATTTTTTGACTAATCATAGCTACAATTCCCACATTAGCTACAATTCCCACATTAGAGGCATCACATCCACCTCGAACACTTAATTAAAATTTAGAAGAGTTACGATCGAGACTTGATTAATCTATTTTTTCAATGTAGGCCTATATCTCATATGACTGTAAATCTATTTTATTTGAAAAGCTCTATCATGTCTGATGTGATTGAGTTAGAATTCCTAAAGAATCTCTTGTAAAAAGATGTTAATCCATGAAACTGACATACTTGAGTAAATGACTTCGGCATGAGCCAATCCACAATAGCCCCGGCCTTCACTAGATATATATCAATGTTGACAGTTGAAATAAAGTTCCATATGAAACATGTCAGTGGTCTTAGATAATGACACTTCTTTTGGTGGCCACATAACTACTGTTTTCGAAGAACTCCAGGAACAAGTGCTGTAAGTGTTCCTCCTGAAGCGATTGTATAATAATATGCCATTGAAGTACACAATCACAACTATTCTTATGAAAGCTAAAAAATATGATTTATCAGCCATATAAAAGTGTACAGTGCATTTGATAGCTAACTGTTAACTCATATAATCCATCTCGTGTTTTAAAAGCGATCTTCCACTCATCTCTTGATCTCATCATGCTCTGATGATAATCACTATGTAAGTTGATCTTGGAAAATATACTGAAGCCATATAACTAATAAAGATATTGTGCTAATGAATGTCATATTTATCTTTTAAAACCTTCTAAAACTGTGAGTTGATTTAACATAACTAAAATTTCGTCATTTGAATTTTATATCGTGAATTCGAGGTTATCAAAGTCTTTAATTCAATATTTAAAATTGCACAATTGGATTTTAAGGGGTTTTTTGTTTGTGAGTCGAGGTGTAGGCCTTGAGGCGTAAGATTCATAATTTTATGAAGGTAAAAATTAATCTTTAGTATCAAAGCTTATAAATATATTAAAGAAAGATATTAACATCCTATCATACTAAGAAGCAATATATTGCACCAATATCAAATAACAAATTGCCTGTCAAAAAACTTTTTTATATGACTTGATAAAGTAAATGTATAATATAAAAATAAACTGATCAAAGCTAACATATAATATGAAATGAAGTAACTAAAGATAAATTATGACATAAGATTTTAGCATAATAGGTTTGTTACTTTGATTATCTAACACAATAACATCCATTAATCTAAATAAGAATATAATATATAATCAAAAGCTCCCAACTCTCTCATCAGCTTGGGAGTTTTCATTTGATTCATCATCATAATGAATATTTTTTCATTTTGCCACCATTTCAGTTAAAGTTTTCCCATTATTCTTTCTCGTCTTTAACCTCAATCATCTTTCTCTTCTTTATAAAAAAATAAAGGATAATCATTAAAAAATTAGAATTTTAATTAAAATTTAAGACAATGTCAAATACTTAAAATTTGTATAAATATCTTTTATTTTTATCTCTTATTTTGTACTAGATGTGCTAGCCTTATTTCTATCTGCAGTAGGGGTGTAATGAGCCAAGTTGAGCTAGAGTATTAGCGAACTTATGCTCAGCATTTTTGTCAAAATGACAGCTTGAAATAAAGTGCATGCTCCTATCGAGGCCATATTGTATTCTCAAGCTCAGGTCCTCATCTTATTACAATACTCAAGAGCTCAGCTTGAGAGCTCGACGTGAAAACTTCGTGAAGGGCCTTTGGAAGAAGTTACCATTAGAGTTTTGCCAGAGAAGGCATTGAAACCAGCATTGGTCTTTAGAGAAGAGTCATGGAGGAAGCTCTTCAAGAAGATGCCATGATAAGATTTTTAGTGAATAACCAACTTAGGTAGTTGAGAGGAAAAAAAATGGTATACTGGCATACAGAGCTTTATTCATTTATGTAGGTTGTTTTTGATATTTCATCCATTTTTTCTATTAATTTTATCTCTTTCTAAAATAGCAACAACAGCCTTTTTTATTATTCTTTTTGCTAAACATTTATTTTAAGAGCCGAGTTTTACTAAGCTTGAGCTCACAACTTGATTAGCTCGACTCTCGAGCTCGGCGAGTTGGTTTGAATTGACTTGGCCATTTACCCTCCTAGTCTTCTTTAAAGAAATCAAAATTCAGAATTTTCTCGTTATAACTCTCAAATAGTATGACCTCTTTGTAATAATCTACAAATCACTGAGCATCTGGATGACATGTTCAAATAGTAGTGTATTCTCACAATCCTTTAAACCTTTTTTATTCAAATGTTTATCCTTCATTCACTTATTATACATGATGTACTTTAAGGACTTCTTCTATCATGAGTCGGCCTTGGGCTTGGAATTAATCAAGACGGGACGAGATGGTTGGACGTTTAAAATCAAATCTCAGTCATTTTATTTCTATTATTAACAGTTTAATATTCAAATAATACATGAAAGAGCCCCTAAAGAAAGCCATTAAAATTAACAGGCGAAAATTTGTATCTTTTCATTTGTTGTTCGTGTCTTCGTTTCACATTTGATCCTCTCCTGTTCATCTTTTTCAAATGCTTAAGCCTAAAAATAATATTAAATCAATATAATGACATATAAAAAAATAACTTAGAAGTAATCACATTTTTAAATTACAGTAACCAAAAAGAAAAGAATTCAATATGCATGCTGGTCTTTTATATCCTTATAAAAATCTTATAATATGTTATTATTTCATATTTTTAGAAGAAATTTGATAATTTGTTAATGCATGTATCCATGTTTTTTTCTAAATGAAAATACTCAAGTCTTCTAAACACATTTACTTTATCTTTACTTTGTTTTGTACTGTTTACATACACATTTGTCTCTGTAAGTTCACCGTCAACAAAACCTAACACTCCCTTGATCGATATTGCCCCATTGGCTCCCGTCGGCACTGTGACTAGCAATGTAAACATCACTATTGTCTAGGGTGGAAAAACTCTTACCTGCTTCCTGACACATATTATCTCGTTGCCATGGCAGTTAGTAATGTATACAACCTAATTGTCTGGAGTGTAAGCTCTAGTCTACTCGGCCCAGATCGATATTATGTCGTCGGCACAAAAGTTAATGATTTAACCTTTACAATTGTCTGGGGTAATAAAAAAAATTTGCACGCACAGGTACACTAATACTTCTTACCTATACGATTAAGGGGTGAAAGTCCTCCTTTGATCGTGCACCTACAAGCCTTAATGTATAAGTTATTTCATTCTTCATAGTTTATATTATTCAAAGATATTTTTATGCATCTAATAATATGCATACTTATTCTTACTCTGTTGTGTATCTACTCATCAGACATCCTCATATCATTCATATCTCTTATTTCATACATATGTTTTGTATTATGCATAGCTTTTGTATCATGCATATCTTTTTCTACCAAGCTTATTGTGCACATATATTTTTTTATCATGTCTATCTTGCATATAATTTCTATTATACATATCATGCCTCTCATGCATATCTTTCATACATATCTTGTATATCTTTTCTGTTATGCATTTCTTTTTATTCTAATAATTTGAAGAATTTAACTAATATAGAGCATACATAAAGTAGAACATGTGTTATAAAATAAAGAAAATTACTGAAATTTAGAAATGTAATTACTCGCGTCAGTTGCCATCCTAAAATTTTAATCTTCGATAACTAATTGAATGTTGCAGTGAATTTATGTTGAGTTTAATAAACTATAAAATATAATATAAAACTTTAAAATTTAAGCAATTTTTATTAATCAAATTAATCTTCTTAGTTTAGGATTAATTTATCCGAATTTTAATGGAGTCATCTTACGAATAGCTTTCAAATGCTTGACTCGAACTTGACGTGTCATATAAACAAATTTAAATCTTAAACGACTTTGAATTTAGGATATCGTAGTTCTTAAGGTGATTTAACTCAAAATATAATTGATTTGTCAAAACATTCTTAAAACTGCTTCTCGATAACTCAGCCATTCTCCGAATTTGCGAAAACTTCTTCCCTCTTCTTCCTAACTCTTGAAATCTCCTTTTCCCTCCACTACTTTTTGCTAAAACTCCCACGAAAACTCACTAATCGCTTACAACACTTCGACATAAGATTAACGCCTATGAAGGTTACCGAAAATGAACAATGCACGAAAATGAGGCAAATCTCAAAATATAAACTAAGGATATAAATGAATATCTTAAATAGTGTGAAATAGGGTTTCATACTCATGTATTTCACCCCAAAACCCTAAACTGTCGGTTGCAGCACTTTGCAGGCCACTAAGTTCGTGCAGCTAAAGTAGCCGAGCGCTACTCTTGTAGGAAGAAGAAATCGGGAGAGTGGAAATAGTATTTGACACTCTGCTGCTCGTGCGACTCCACTGGGCTGCCCGTTCCTTTCTATTCGCAATTTTTTACTTATCTTACATAATACCCATCATAGACTTTTGTTAAACATCATTATTAGAAAACATTTAGAGTATACATATCAATATTTTTAGCTTGCTATACACCAATATATATATATATATATATATATATATATATATATATATTCTCAAAGCTGAAGAGCCTATTTCATTGAAATAAAACAATTACAGAATAGATGAGGATAGGGCCCACTAGTGAGCCCTACAATAACATACACTTCAAACAAAGAATACAGAAGATAGAAAAGAAACATGCAAATAATAGTGTCTAAGAGAGACGTCGCCAAGGCAGTTTTCTCAAACTGGTTCGTGGCGATCCACAATGTCTTCAAGTCGTTAATCCATTTCAAGAGTAGCTAGTGATATCATCAATTAATTCTCCAAATGCCTTTCCCGGCTTCTTCTTCCGTCGAGAAGTGTAAACTTCCCAACCTTTCTTTTCTACTTCTTCTTCTTTTGTTTCTTCTTCTTCTGAGGGCTGGTCCTTCGGATTCATAGAAGGAACAGTAGATGCAACAATGGATATCACTTGGGGTTTCTTCGTTTTCTGCTAAATTTTTGAAAATACCTGTCGGACACCACATGTTTTGTGGCCACAGGAACAACAAGAGGAGAAGACGGAGGAGCATCCTTTTCTTTCTCCGAGGTTCTGTCCACCAGAGTAGTCTCAATTCGCTCCACCTCTTGAGCAGGTAAATCGAAAGAGGGTGAAGGGGTAACAATATTAACCCGTTCGTTAACCTGTCTAAGACGAACTTCATCATGTTCCTGTTCTTCGAGTGATGCAGATGGGGAGGCAGTGTCAACCAGACCATTGGCCTTCTGTCCCATAAAAGTCCTACCATTTCCTCTCTTAGATGGGGAATAGAGTCTATAACATCTATCCCTGGTGTGCCCGAAACATTCTGCGGTGAGGACGATGAATAAGGCCATGTGCTCTATAACCACCTCCCGCCAAACGGCGTCACGATCGAGCCCACCCAAATTTGATGGATATGCGGGAGAGTAATATCCTCTCGATGAGAAGCCTAGCAACATCGGGTGTAGTCTCGTTATAAGTGGTAGCATCTCATTTACGATGGCGTACCGAGGGCTCCGCTGATTTGAAACGAACATTCTGATTGAAATATCGATATGAGAGACCTGGAAACTTGAACCAAATAGGAACCACAGGAGGTTCCTTGGAGGGGTCAAAATCTGGAGTCCACTTTATAATCTTCATTTCAGTCTCTGCAATGAAAACAGACTGCTTGGTGAACAACCTAGCATAGTCATCCTCCACCGTTAAATGAATCAATAAATGTCTTCCATCCAACAGTCCCATCTTCCAAGCTCCAATGAAGTGTAGTGAGTCAAAGAAATTCCTAACAAACTCCATTTTAGGATGTTCCAAAGCAAACTTACCGATAAGGGTAAATTTCACATCCTCATTCAAAGCATTTAACTCAGCCTCAGAAAAAATAATGGCAGGAGAGCCATCTTTCTCCCCAATAGGGTGAATAAAAGGACAAGAACCTCTTCCTGCTACACGATCATGAAAAGCCTGTGGAAAAACCAAATATTCAGGGCCTTTGCGAGTAGCCATACATTTTCCCACCACCCCAGCAAAGGTAGCCGGCGCCATGGAAACCGAGGAACAGCAAGCTAACGAAGCAGTAGAAACCCTTCAGCAAGCAAGACGACTCTGTTCGAGCGGGGACCTTCAATTAGCAGTGCAACATTCGCTGTGAGCACGACTGATGACCCATATGGGAAAAAGCCGCAAAGCCCTTCTCACAATAATTTAATTATAAAAATATTTAAAATTTAAATAAATTATAAATATATATATATATATATATATATATATATATATATATATATATATAAATTAAAAAGCGCTTACAGAAGCTTGAGGGGAGGACCCAATAAATGGAGCCCTACCCCTACGATACAATGCAAACAAAGAGATCTTATAGATCAAAACAGAAAAAGTACTCAAATAAAGCCTAAGAACGAGAACGTGATACTCTCGTTCTGCGTCTTTGTGATCCATAAAGTAAGCTCTTTAAAGCAACACCATTGCCCTGAGTAACCAATGTATCATCAAGTAGGAGTGTATCTCCAGGTTTCTTCTTCCATCGAGATTGATAAACCTGCTAATCTCCTTCATCAGTGTCTTCTTCTTCCTCTGCTTCTTCCTCTTCCGTTGACTGATCCTGCTGATTCATACATGTGGGTTCGGCGGTGGGTTGGGGATTTCTTCTTTTCCTGCTGAAAGTTTGGATGTATCTGTTAGCGCGGACGACTAAAGTAGCCCCCTGGACGGCCTGCGCCACAGTAGAAGTCTCCTTGATTCCAGCATATTCTGTAAACACTGTAGTCATATTTCAAGCATGTTCTGTAAACACTGTAGTCACCGGAGTGACAATTGTACTAACTCAGTTGAGGAGTCTCCTCGATGCACTTGTCGGTCGAGTTTAAGCCGTTATCGGCATCGGATGCTTATCACTATTCTCCCGAGTCGGGGTAACATCGACTCTTTGTTGGGAAATCCCGACAACGAGCGAAGGCCCGAGCCCTTTTCCTAGAGAGAGGATGCAGCCTATATCATGTGTCTCTGATGTGCCCGAACATTTTACAATGCTGGCAAAAGAGAGGTCTGTTCTCCACCACACCCTCCTACCAAAACCCTTCCTCACTATCTGTAATCCAAAAACGATCCACATCTGGCAGAGTGAAATCCCTCTCCACCTGAACCCTGGCACTGCCCAGCGAGACCCTATCAAAGGTGGGTGAATCAACTCTGAGAGGTATACCGAGAGCTTGGCTAATGTTGTACAAAACACATGGATTGTACAAATGAAAAGAGTCCCAGAAGTTTGAACCACATAGGAAATATAGGAGGTTACTTAGATGGGTCAAAATCAGGCGTCCATTTAATAAGCTTCATTAGGGTGTCAGCAACCAAAACAGATTGTTGAGCAAAGATTCTGGCATAATCTTCTTCCTTCTGAATTCTAATAAGTGTACTGCTTATCCAAAACTCCGAACTTCAAGCCTCCAATGAGCTTCGATTCTCAAAAAATTTTCTGACAAAATCCATTTCAGGTCGACCGAATTGAAATTTCCCAACTAAAGTGATCTTTACATCATCGGATAACGACTTCATTTTACAGGTGGTGAAGATAACAACAAGTTTCCATCTTTAACTATATATATATATATACATACATATATATACATACATATATATATATATACATACATATATATACATACATATATATATATATACATACATATATATATATATATATATAACTCGGCGGCGAGCTCTGCTACGGTTTTGCCAGTCGACGAAACCCGGCGTTAACCTCCGGCTCTACCTCATCGTCCTCGTCGTGCGTGGCTACGCGCCGTTCGGCTCCGACACAGGCTCGCATGTTACTGGCCGAGTCTTCTTGCATCGTCCTTGGTCGTGTCGTAGAACGTTGTCGGTCGTCGCGCGAGGCGTTGGTGCCGAGCCTTCGTCGTCCTCGGGCGATCCTGTGCAGTGTTCCTCAGTCTCTCCCGACGTCGTCTCTGCTCGTTTCTCCGAACTATGTCTCTGCTCGACGCCCTCCAATCGGTCTGCACTGCTCGCACCTTCTCCTTCCAGGCCAAGGACAGACCTGCTACTCCAGTCGTTGACTTTGGCTGAGCTATCCTGTGACTTGTGTGAAACACACTAATGGCTTCAGGGCTTTCCTACGCCACCGCCCTCGCCGGTGACAACTCCACCAAACCCTCCAATAAAACAATGACTCACAAAGGCAGCTCCCCTTTCCTCCTCGCCGACAGTCCGATATTCCCCTAGTCGTACCATGATTCTGTTGCAGGACATGGTGATTGCAATCTCATTAAAAGAATAGGGAAAAAGGCGGGCAAACCAACGCTATTCTTCTCTGATGATGAAATCTCATCTCTTGCAGAAAAACACAAATTTACACTAGTTGACATGTGCCAATTAGGCCGCCTTAAGATGAAAATTATTAGAAAGGTTTTCGAAGATTTCAAGCTAGTTGGGGATTGGCAGGTGGGCCTTCTCGACAGAAGACACATTTTGATTCAGCTGTGCATTGAAGAAGACTACACCACGATTTTGTCGAAGAAATTCGTCACAATTTAGGGCAAACCTATGAAGTTGCTTAAATGGACTCCTGATTTTGATATCAGTTAAGAACCCCCTTTGGTCCTATCTGGTTCTCATTACCTGAACTCAAGATTTAATTCTTTGACTATACTACCATATATGCAATTGAGAATTTTCTTAGAAAACCTATGCAGGTAGACACACCTACAGTTCATTGCTCAAGGCCTTCCATTGTATGGATTTTGATTGAACGGGATATTACACTACCTGATGCAGAAGAAATCTGGCTTGGTTCTTCTTCCAATGGTTATTGACAAAAAATCATTATAGAACAAAAATCTCAGTACTGCAAGCACTGCAAGATGTTCAGACAACCAAAAGAGAAATGTTTCAGATTGCACCCACAGTTGAGAACCTATTGTCAAAAGCAGGACCCCACTACTCTGGATACATCGACTCCACCAGAGGAGGGACTCACCACAAGACCAAAGTTGGTATCTGAAGCAATTGCCCCTACTCCTGACCTTACTGCAAGAGATAATGTTTGGATTGCAAATCAGGATAGTCCTGCAACTCCTCTTCAGGAAGCACCAGGTGTAGAGGTGACATTACACACTGAACCTCCCACTGTGGTAACAGTTGACTTTCTTTCCACTGATGTTCTACCATCTAATCAGACTGAGGATCACATGAGCCAATCTTCAGATGAAGAATGACAGGTTTACACTTCTCGGCGAAAGAAGGCTGAGGCCACACTCTAGCTTGAAAATTTAATGGATGACACTTTGATTACACTTGGCAATGACATGACACTTCAAAGTTTGATATCTGACTGTCACTAAAACTAGAGGAAGCGACAGGACAAAAATGGCCTGTCTCTAGCTTCTTGTTTTGTTTTGTATGTTTTAGAATTGTTTTGAGTCTGTATCCCTTTATGTTGGGGTTTTATTGGTTGCTATCTTCGGGGTAGAGAGCCTCTTTTAGGTCCTCTCATATACTCTTTGTGTATATTTTCTTTTTCAATAAAATTAGCCCTTTAGGCTTTTCTTAAAAAAAAAATGTTGATATATATATATATATATATATATATATATATATGTCTTAGAATGAACAACTGGTCACAATCTATAAGCACTGCATTTATTACGAAGGATATAAAAATAACATCTGGTTATTTGACCATGCATAAGAGATCATGGGACTTGTATTATATTACAATAGCTTAAGCTGGTAGTCATGTGCAATACAGAATTGTCAACATGCTCAGTATGATGAGATTTCTATTAAATTTATATAGTTCAATTTTGTAGGGTGCTACCAAGCAATAGTTTTAATAAAATTCAGCTCTCTAAACTGGAAATTTAAATATCCCAGAACAGACTATATGTAAACTCTACATCAAGTTTCTTGCATCAGTCATCAAGAAGCTTCTATCTTTTGTACAATCAACGAAAGCATTAGCTTCCTCGCAGCATATAAAATTTTCTTACCAACTCATATTCTAATACACTTCATAGACCACTTCTGGTGAAATCCCTGGGTTGATCAGCCTCAATCTGAAGTAACTTCACTCCAAAAATAAATAGGGATAATTTCATACAAAGCATCTGAAACATTGATATTTACAAATCCACCCAGGTGATTTTCTTAACTTCCGAATCAGTGCATTTACATGTGCCACGATCAAACCTTTGAAGATGATGATATATGAGTGAGAATTTGTAAAATAGACGAGAAAGTGTGCCTGATTTGTGAATAGTAATGTTTCAGGATCTCTGTATGTAATTGCCCCAAATAAATAGTTCACGGATTCACCTCCAAAGACAGTCTGCAGCTTGCATTTTCTTTCTCCATCGTGGCTCCCGCTTTACACTCTCTTGCTGAAAGGGTGAGTGAAATGGATAATAAAAGAAAATGGAAAATAGAAGTGTGCATAGGTTTAGTGTACAGTAACATTTTTTTAGGATTATTAAGCAATTAATATATTACTTGTATAAAAATTTAAGTCCATTTTCGCCTTAAAATTGTATGTTACCTAGTTGTCTGAGTGTTGCAATTTAGAAAAAGCTGGCCATGCTGTTCACCATGTTTTTGTCAGACAACTTCTTAATACTCTTACAAATTTTCATGTAATTTATGCTTGAGTATCTTCTGTTTTTGTTTTGTTTTGTTTTGTTTTTTTTTTTAATATTGGTGTCTTACTTGTAGACTTGTGTTTTCAGTCAAACAATTTTGACGGGAAGGATGGGAACGTGTCTGTTGCTGCATTGAGACTACCAACTTGCATCCATACTCCCTTACTCATAGGAATATAGATGATTGGACTCTGAATTATTTATTGCTCATAGTTGCATTCTAGTGGCTTAATGGACTATGTTTTTTTCTTATATTGTTCTGGTGAAGCTAAAAAAGTTGAAATCTAAGGCTTAAATTAATTTTTAACGTTGTTAACTATTTATGTGTAGTTCAAACAATGTTTACGCTATTTAACCATACATTCAATTATACACATTAAATGGAGTTTTTCTATTGAAATGAATATATTTGATTTTTCATACATGATGATTCTTTTTTATATATCAGGACATGAAGTTTTCTTATAGACATGGCTGTAGAAATGATTCGGTTTAGATCAATTTATATATACTTTTATTTTTTTTTCTCCATATTCTTATTCAATTTTTCACCTTGTTTCAGTTCAACTTTCAATCTTACAGCATTGACGATGATGACTATGAGGGATATGATTATAGCTTGAGTGGCCGACTTTCTGCTGTACGGATAATATTTCTTTATAGGTTTGTTTTGGAGGTATGTTTCATGGCAATGTTGAAAATGAACATTCGTTTTATGTTGTCAGACAATAAAGTACATCAGTTAAAGTGTAAAGGTATGAAAATTGTTGGATATGGCAATGTGGTGGAATTATATGAATAGTAATAAGTCTCCATATTATGAATTTACACGGACAGTAGATTTATGTATTTTCTCTGTATTTCGTAAATAAAATCAGCGTCTAGAAGTTTTGTTACAAATTTTGATACATAAAGTGATCTTGTACGTTTCAAAACTATTGATCTGCTTGATTATCTTATATGCTCAAGATACATGCTAAAAAATGCACACATCAGCATTTATAATACTTATTGTAGAATCTTAGAAGTTTTGACACTGGAAAATGTTATGTTTTATGCCTTCATGTCTCAGTTATGAATGAAAGATTCTCCTTTTTGATAAAACTAAAACGAGCAATACATTTTCTTCTTGAAGAAGGTGAAGACCACCCTCCAACAAGAACCTAAAAAACACGCTGTCCTCTCTCTTGGTTGTGAATCCCTCTCACCTCTTTCCCTGGCTTCTCCATTTGCATATGCTCGTGGGATGCTATGCACTTCCCTTAAGGCTCTATTTATAGTGGTAACATCAAATCAGCTAGAAGGCAGAATTCACTATCTGATTTTACAAGAAATCTTTAGGTCAGCAAAATGTTTCATAGCCCACAAGAAGGATTTGACCACCATTTTAAAAATCTTAAATCTATATATGCTATAAATATAGATCTCAATTGCATCTTATAGAGCTTAGATGTAGAAGTCACATGATTGACGTCTCCCTCTTGAAGATATAATTTCTTATTTTCCTATTTAGTGGTCAGTGTCTAAGCAACACTTTGAACGACACCTCCATTCCAACATTTGTGAAGGCAAATTGGCTCTATGCAATGTCCCACCTTTTTAAAAGTAGCACTTTTATGAGTTAATCAGCAATATTTTCACCCATCTTGATTTTGTGAGTTGTAGAACACCTTAAAAAACCTCATATCCTGTATCTGATCCACATTTTGGTTCAAACCTGAACTTTAAACTATATGTTCGAAGTGGATTTGATCCACTTAATAATGCACCACAGCCACCGCCGATGCTTAAGTTTGAACTTGAGGTTTGAACCAGATTTCAACACTATGTTTTGAGTTAAAACCTAGTTTCAATATCAACTGAACAGGCAAAAGTATTTTACTGCTATTTATTCTTGTTAAATAGAACTAATGGGTAGTCGTTGGTTCTGCTTGAAGCAAACACTATCCAAATGTTGATTGATTTTAGTCAGGTGCTCATCTTGTGCTTGAAACTTCATTCGAACCATGCTTTTCATTAGTGTGGCGATGTAAGGAGCGATTGGCATGACAATGCCGATGTTGTAATTTACAAATAAAAAATAATAAAAAATACCTTATCTATTGAACATAGTGAGATGAGCAGTATCAGGGGTGAGATCAAGGGTACCTGTGATGGATTGTTAGAGTATATGTGAAGGTAAGAAGCGTGTTTGTTGGATAGATTATGGAGAGATTCAAATAAGATTCTTGGAGGAGATATTTTTAAATTATATGTAGTTGATCATTTGGCACTAATACAAAGAAAATTCCCTCACATTTCAATTATGCGTATTTTTGTTCTAAAAATGATTTTTGGTGATATGTGCCCAAATTTTTTGCTCTTTGGGATATTTTTATAAATTTGTTTTCAAGAGGAATAAAATGATATGGTTCTTGGTTTCTAGGTGTTTCAGGATCGAATTTAGCAGGTAGGTGGTTGTAGGATAGTAAGAGTGCGAATATAACTCGGAGCAAATTATATAAAAATATGGCGATTAAAAGTGCCCTTGCCGGAACCCTCAACCGACAATAATCTGGGAGGACTGGTTGCCATTGATAAAAAAAAGTGAAGCTTGACTGCTCCACGTAGCATAACACCCAATTCTTAAACATATCCGGAAAACCCCATCGATGAAGCACCTCTGTAAGAGTTTTCAAACTCATTTTATTGTAAGCCTGCTCCAAATCGATTTTTATAGTATAAGACCTGGCTTTGCGATGGAATGCTCAAGTTTATTAGCATCTCTTGGGCTAACAAACAATGGTCAGAAATAGAGTGGTTTCTCCGCAAATATGAAAAATGGTAAAGCACGTATAAGCCAGTTGACTAGGAACTTGGTAACCACCTTGTACACCATTTTGCACAAACTAATTCAGAGGAAGAACTTGGGAACATTAGCATTATTCAATTTTTGTATAAGAACAATTAATGTTTGTTCACACTGCTTGGGGCATTATGGCCGTAGAGAAAAGCTCATGGATCGCCTTTAGGACCTCCTTAGAAATGATACCTAGGAAATTTTTTATGAGTGGCTAATGCCTTCAAAACTGGGCACCTCGTTAGTCACCATTTTCGTAATGGCTTGCCAAATCTCCATGTCCAAGACGTTCATAGCCAACATGTTGTAGTTGGATAAGCATTTGTTCATGTTCCCAAATGCAGGTCATACCTCGGTATTTATGTTGGAGCTCTCCTATTTAGATGTAAAGAAGTTCAAGAAGGCCATTTAGTTCTCTCCTAGTCCTCAGTGAAGCTGCCATCAGGAAGTTTAATACGATTAATGTGGCTAGATTGATATCTAGCCGAAGCAACAACATGGAAAAAAATGGAATTAGCATCTTCCTCATTTAACCATTTGACTTTGGCCCTTTGCCTCCACCAGGCCAATATTCGAGCAAGCGTCACATTTAGCTCATGGCATTTAGATTTTAGCTTTTCCTCCATCTCCACAGATAAACCATCAGTGGAGCAATTGGCCATTTGGAGATCCATAATTTTCGCTTCAAAAAACTTTAATCTCCCAAGATCGTGAAAGGGAAGCCGATGGATGGTTGCAGGTACAGCGGGAGAAGTTGTTCTTGGGTAGTTCTAGCAGGAAATAATTGCGGCAGTGAATAGTGGATGCGGGGGCATGGAGAGTTGAAGATAGTTCACCACCTTGAGCAAGATACAATCAGAGTACCACTAATTCTTGAATACAAATCTAAAAAAGAAGACAAGGGATCTGACAAAAACACAATAAAAAAATGTTGTAAAATACAAAAATAATATAATTATAGTCCTAAAGTAAAGAGGGGTGAACTCCACTCCAAATAGAATGGAAGCCCATGTCTGGAAGGACTGAACTGCCTCTCCTTTTCCCAGACCAAACTGGTACGAGGCCAAGATTGCGACATTTACTGCGTCTGGCTCATGGATGCCCTGCGTTGGTCTCTCAAGATTGGGGGAGGTTTGGTCTCATTCATCGGAGCTACTGTTTGCATGTTAAAAGTGACAGAACTGCTGCAATCTTCTGTGGTTGAATGATCTTCAACTGCGGCTCGGGAAGCACCTGTATCCTACTATAGCAAGTTGAACTAAGGTCTTGTTAAATGTGACAAGCATCCATATCTTCAACTTTCATATCACACCTGCCCTTGAAGCTCAACTTCATTAGTGAAACCCACAAGGCACCTCCATTCAATTTTGATATTATTCCTTTCAACGAAGATAGGAAATGAGGTTGATTAATCCTCTATGTGGCAAGGCTCAACTTATCGACTAGTCAAGTAGGCATCACACTCTCATAACTGTCTGCATTAATGATAAAGTGCGCACATTTTTCTTCACAGTGCAATGTGTATGAATGATATTATTGCAGAGTTATTCTTGCTCTCTTATGAGCTCAGTCCGAATGAGAACTAACATCTATCTCGCGTTTCTTGGAAGCTGATACTTTTTATCCTCACTGTCTTGCTGCTCAGCGAATGAGATTTTTTTTAGCCAGTTAGATTAAATATGTACAATATTATCACACTTACAGCCTATCGTGCCTTTGAAGGATTTAGGAGTGACGGTGGCACCTACCATTTTTTTCATCATGGGTCAATGTCTTCTTGCGAGGGGCCAGCTTGTGTGCCCTGAAGCTAGGGTCTTACTATGTAATATGGTTTGGTGGTCCCCTAGTGATATTGTTATTTTTTCACCTCTAAAGCTAGGTCTATATATCGAATCAGAACAAAGATGGCTGCAATTGCAACACACTGCTGATAGATGACTTGAGTCTTCCATGATATCATTGTAATTTTCTAGCTCCATCCACTTGAATTTGAGTGAGTTGATCAAATTCAATCATGCACTCCTCCATAAAGAATCTCTCTGGCTCAAGTTTTAGAGTTTTTAGAACATGTTCTACCAGTAATGCAGAGAAATATATTTGCGCTGTTTTTTCTTTTCATTTAAGACCATATAATGATCCTGCTCTTATCTTACTATTGTTGAAGCAACTTTAGATTTTCCCACCATAATTATATGTTCTTCCTGAGTTGATAATTACAAATTTGATTTGCTTCTCTCAGGAGGAAACATACTTGTACTAAAAAAATTATTTCACTATTGGTAGTAACTCATTGAATTCTTTCGGATCTAAACACTCATCAAAATACAGTAAATCGGTCTTCACTCTAAAATCACGGCCTCTCTAATATTCAATGCTAAATCATCGGGTTGTTAGTTTTTCATCTCTAGAAACTTCTACTTGGAAAGGATTCATTTCTTTCTCTTGATCTAGTGAGTTATTATTGTGGTTGTGGAAGAAAAAATGATTTAATGTTAGGGTTATGGAAGGTTTAGGGATGATATTAGTGGAGGTATCAAGTTAAGTTATGCGGACCTTAGCTTTAGGAGTTGGAAAAGAAATAAAATCCCTAAAGATTTTGTGTTTCTTGGACTCTAATACGACTGGCACCATTCTAGTGTTCCTAGAAGTTGTTTAAGGAGTGAATTGATCGGGGTGGTGATTGTGAAACAATAAGGGAGAGAGAATATGCATGGCTAGCGATTTTTGTAATGGGATGGAAGATGTTTGCTGTCCTTCCATCCTGAAATCAGAGGAGAGAACCACAAAATAACGACTTTGTTGAGGTAAGGTTGCTGAGCAAGATCCACCACTTATTCTTGAGCATGCTACATATACACCACTTACAAAAGGAGGAGGATACAACACTCATTTAGGGTTGAAATTAGAGAAAACAATACCCAAATTGCATAAACCAAAGCCAAAAATGCTCAAAACCAGGTGAGAACAACCTATAAATAGTTCCCTCTCAAAATAACCCTAATTCAAATCAATATACTATTAAAAAAATAGAGCCACAAAGGCATGTGCTTAAAGTAGTGGAAAAATCCTGTTATAGAGATTTCATGGGATGGAAATCTTGTCTTGTCCGATCTTGTGATCGCAGGATCTTGTTCCCATGTTTGTCTAAAACTCGGTTCCACATTTCACAACCCACATCCATAGTCCGCGTCTACATCCGCACCCCGCGTCATAGAAACTCGATTTTTTCAAAATAAAACTCGGCAATCCGTGATGGAACACTCATTATTTTAACTCTTTCTTGTGTTTGTGTATCTTTGTTTGTTTATATTCATTCACAAATACTCATATTGGTGGGCTTTTGTGTACTTTTTTTTTTTTTAATGATATAAAAGTATGTGTGTTGTTTGTTATCTCTAACAAGAGTGTTGATTGCTAGTTATTACACCCTTTAGAAATTTGTTTATAATTGCAAGTATTTATTTTGGTTTATGTTTCAATTGTGCAAATAAAAGTAGAAGACAAATTACACGTAGCCTGTATTCAAGAGCTTCGAGAGGATGAATTTGTGATATTTATGTTCTCATTATGTTTTTTAATGCCAAATAAGATGCGTCTTACATTGACCAGAACATCTTTCACGCATCAGTTTAACTTATAAGAAGATATTCCAATGCTACTCAGTTGATATAGATATGAACACTTGTTCTTGCACAAAGAATGGCATTGGATACATTTATTTGTATGTACAATGTATATGTTTTTATAGTTTTATCTTATTTTATTTTATTTGTTTGCATTTATAACAATTTGTATTTAAGTGCATCCAGTTTAATGGTCTACTTTCTCAAGGTAATTTTCTTTGGAATTTTATTTTATTTTAATTTGATAAGTGAACTTCAGTAATTGCATTGTTTTCACACTCCGAGACTTACAGTGGAACATGCTTCTATTTAAGTTCCTTTAGGTGCCGTATTAAAGGATTGTTAACCCCACACACATACAACACGCACACACACAAGTAAAGAATACCCTCGTACTTGTTCAAAAATAAGAAGTCTTTATCCCACTAAGTAGAGTCGTGTCATGACCCGACCCAGGGTTTGGATATAACCAAGACGGAAAAAGGTATGCGGATGATGTGAATAATTTTTTTATATTGATATACAATTTAACAAATAAAATAGTCACTAGTTAAGTTAAATTAAAATAGTAAAAAATTTATTTACCTCATTATTGGATTTCCGCGCCTTCTATAAATGTTAACTTTTCTAATGCTCATCATTAACCAATTAATTTACCTCAAAAGTTGATTTCAAATAATTGTGAGCTAAATGAGCCAGTGAATACTCATACTTATAATTCATAGTTATAAAAGAGAAAAATGAAGCAATTTGTATGTCAAGATTTTAATGCAACAACAACTAAAAACCTTTATCTCACTATGTGGAGTTGGTTATATGAATCCATTTTCTCTATTACGTCTTATTGAGTGTCATGTTTTCATTTAATTATAATAAATTAAGATCACTTTTCATACAATATGCCCAAGTCTTTCTAGGTTCTACCTTTTCCTTTCTTAACATAAGTCGAATCTAAAACACCTACTCTCCTAATCGGATCATCATATGGTCGACATTTAATGTGAGCAAACCATCTATAAGACAGACTATTTCTATGTTTTTAGTAAAGCAACAAAAATATTTGAAGCTATTAGAAGAACCTTACTAAATCTATTACTTATCAATATCATTTTATATTTGTATATTCTTCACAGGAGCACTATCTAAAAATTAGATGGATCAATGTTAATATCTTTTTTCATGTGTACAGGTATCTAGTTTCTCAGTTAAGTACATGAGGATGACTCCATCGTAGTCGATCGTACGCATACGTACGATCAATATAATCATATCATTCATATGCTCGTCGCATAAAATTTAATATATTATATATAACATACACCAATGCATGATTTTAAGTAGCTACAAGCATTCGTAACAATGTGACCAATAAAATATAGATATATAAATCAAAATAAAGCTTATACAAGTATTTACTAATGTGAAATACTAGAGAAGAACCAAGATATTAGCTTATATTAAAAGTATGAGTACTCATCTCAATATTGATTAATTTACTATTTGATTGTTTTAACATCGACCCTTCTAAAACGGAGCACTTAAAATACACATGTTATTCATATTAAAATTTAATTTTATTGATTATGTTATTATAAATTTAATAAGTTATTTTAATTAGCTGAAAATATTCATTATTTTACTTTATATATATTCTCGCTTAAATTTTCTATTATACACACACACACACACACACATATTCATAAAGATGTATACATATAGACATCTATATAATTTTATTAGTATTATTATTATTATTATTACTGTTAATTTTATAAAAGCTTACCTCATGGAGCCCTAATCCACACGACACCGCTCTTCTGCGCATAAGAGCTTCTTCCTTTTGCGTGAGAGCTAAATTGCATGCATGAGAGCTCCTCTACAACCTATTCTACTCCTTCGATCACAACTCGACACCGACGTCGGTGCTGCCTCTTTCTTTTTCTCTTTCTTCAAATGCGCAGGAACTCCCGCACTTGCCTCCTCTTCTAAACGATAGCGGCGCCGCCTTCTCCTCCGACTTTTTCTCTCTGACGACGCCGCAACTCAATCCTAGCGGTGCAGCCCGCGACGCCACGATTCGACTCACATGGTAAGTTCTTAACTCTCTCACGATAAATTTATAGGCGAACTCATCTGATTGGTTTCTCGACCTTATCGCTTCTCTCCCCTCTTTGGCTTGCCGAGCTTCTCGATTACTTTTCATCAGCTTTTTATTTGCCTGACTCTTCGCTTCCTCTTCTCTCCTTCTCGCCTTCTCAACGGTTCGATTCTTCTCCGCTGGGACGTTACAGGCTGGCTACATGAATGCTTTTTCTCCATTGTGTCTTATTGAGTGCAACAACAACATAAATATCTATGACAGAAATGATTGAAAATTTCTCAATAGAAGCAAGCTTGTACAGAAGAACTGCTGCCCGTCTACACTTTTTTTCCTTGGATTATTCTATCTCTGAACTAGATATTAATGCGTCATCTTTGCTTAGTATTTTTTCTAAACTTTTATCCAATTGCTTTTTGAACGGTATATTTCTTCATCATATTTTATTTAAATTTGCAGAACAGATTCAGATGTTTCATTTTTCATTGATTTGATAATTCCTAAATTGAAATCATAGATCTCTTCTTACTTTATGGGGTTAGCCACCCCTCACACTGAAGAAGTAATCAAGTTGGTGGACAAAGTTGGAGGCATCGAGTGGCTGATTCAGAAAGATGAAATGGATGGCGCTGCTGCATTAAAATTGGATCTTTCGTTGGACACTCCTCTTATTATTGTTCCAAAGAACTCTTTGAGTGAGGAGTACGGCTTTCTCTTCTATGTTATTTGTCTTTTCCTTTTCTTTTCCTTTAAATGTATGGCAGATGTAATTATCTTTCTGATCAATATAGAGATTTATTTAACAGATTAGTTTGGTAATATGTTTCGTATTTGTGATATACTTTGTTGATTAATGCAGAGTACACATTACTAGGCTACACTTTGTGTTATGAACAGTTTTATCATATCGTATAATATTGATTGAAGTTTTGCCAGCTGAATTGAGGTGATAGTTGAATGAGTTCAAGCTAGATAACTGCCTGTAAAGTGTATTTTCTAATACAACACTTCGGTTGCTAATTTATGTTTAATCTCCGCGATTCGAATGGTTGAAGTCAAGTAATTGGTTGGAGAAGATTCACGTCCATTATGCTTTACATCCAAGTCTTCTTCTTTATTGTGGCGTAATATGTTATCGCTTGAATGGAAAATGAAACAAGCATATGCTGCAATTGAAAATTTTGTGACAATTCATTGCATTAAGGAAAAAAAAATTCTTAAATTGGAAAACTCTGACTTTGATCTTTAACCTATTTTTTATGTTTCTAATCCTCTGTTTTGCAGCCGGGAGTCCAAGACCTAAATTTTTTGCATCAAGAACTTATAATTTACTAGCAACGTTCAGCTTTTAAGATGTTTTCTGTATAGATTAATCATTCTTTAACTATAATAGAAAGTGTAATCATCATTTTCACGTGCTAACAATTATGTAGTATTTTTACATCACTTTCTTTGTGATTTTGAAGATGACTTATATTAAGTTTTTCTTATAAGCAAATATCTATTTGTTTGAAATGTTCGTTTGTTTTTTGTTGTAGTTTTATGCAGCTTGATCTTGGGCAACTTCAAGTGAAAAACAATTTCTTTTGGTTTGGAAATGAAGACAAAGATCCATCTGCTGTACATCTTGATATTCTTGATGTTGAGGTGTGCTAATATGTAATGAATCTCTATTTTTTGTTGATGTTTTTTTTAATTAGCTTATTATCATTGTATTGCAATCCCCTTGTATTTTGTAGATACAAGGAATCAACATGGCTGTAGGTTTACATGGTCAATTGGGGAAGCCTATGATACGAGAAGGACAAGGCTTTCATATTCAAGTGCGCCGCAGCTTGAGAGATGTTTTCCGTAAAGTTCCAACTCTCTCCATTGAAGTTCAGGTATTTCAATTTGTTGAATTTAGTTTGCCTGATTATTTTTTAGACTGGCATTGTAATCAATTATTCTAAATGATTTGATGCTAATTATATTTCGTAAATGATAGCAACTTTCTAAAAATATGGACTTTTGATGTTTTCGTTTATATTTATTTTGCATTTGTGAAGTATTTAGTAGTGATGCTTGATAGATTTGAAGATTTCTATTAGTTGATCTTTTTCAGTCAATTTCATCAAAATCTAATAGGAGTCCATTTCATTTTTTTGTGTTCTTAACAATGGATTTTGAACATTTAGAATGTTAGCACCTTTGAAATGCTTTGGAATGTCTGTGCTTGTATGATGTGTTGAAGTTCAAGTAAACAAGATAGAGAAAAATTCTATTATTTAAGGTTAATGATTTATCATGACATTAACTTTGATTTTCACCGTAGTTATCATCAGCCATTACTTGTTGTTGATGTTCAAAAGTTATTGAAGTCATTAATGTTATTAATTAGGCTTAAATAAAATTTATTAATATTAAGTTACCTTTATGCTTGCTCCTGCTTGATGCCTATAACCATTCATGCTTCTCTAGCTCGAAGTAAAAGAGCTGCATGATGGTTCCCATAGCTCCCTACTTGTTTAAGCAAATCCCATATGTAAATCAAGCTCCTCGTAACTTTGTCTTGCACGACCATTCCCTCATGTTCACATATACTTCTATCTCGCCCATGAACGCATGCACAAGAAAGCCTCACTTGACCCAAAGCTGCAAACGCACCGTTTCTTCCTCTCTATCGTAGTGATTGCACTAAAGCCACCATTCCTTCCTATATTCGTGTGACCTAGGAGCCGAAGCCTCATTGAAGACGAGATTGCAGTGTACAAAGGTCTCTGAATCTCTCATCTTGCCTCCATTCGCCATTTACGTACAAAGCAAAAATCCTTACTCTCCGCAGCCGTAAGCATTCACTTTCCTGTATTCGTCTGCAACGATTCGTTTCACACAACAGAGTCGAAACCTCCTTCCAACTGTTCCGAAGCTTTAAGTCTCTGTTCCAAGCTCTTCTGTTCTTCCAGCTGCACAACACCAACCTCACGCAATTTTTCAAGCCCACCTCCTTTTGATCACTACAAAACCAAATCTAATGACAGGATTTCAGCGTACAGAAACCTCTGAAACTCCTACTTCCATTGTTCCTAGACATAGTGATTGGAACCAAAGCTCTGATATCGTCCGCCCCTCTCTGCATTGAAGCCGCAAGATTGTTCAACCTTAGCCGCATGAAACATTTTCTTGAGCAAACTTGTTCTGCACCTCCACTCACCTAAGCCCCTTTTCGCCTCACTTGCATTGTAGAACCCAAACAAAGGCCACCCTCCCTCACTCGAAAAACCGTGACCCAACCTTTCCTTTGCTTGGGAAATTCAAGTATCTGTCCAGAGAAGTACTGTTCTCATGTTTCCCCAAATGAGATATTTAAAATACCCATTTAGGGAAACATGAGTTTCTATCCATTCAAAGAAATTGTATACTCGGTTGGTAAAAAAAATTAAAATCAGGGGAATTGAATTACTTGTCTTGGGAAATTCGAGTATCTGTCCAGAGATTGAAGTATTGTTCTGGAAAATTAAAGCACCTATTCGAGAAAATATGTGACCGTGCTTTACTTTTTACAGGCAAATTGAATGCCTACAATATCTTATAAACTGGGAGTTAAAATACTCCATGTCTGCAGTGTCTCATGATATTGATCAACACATCTTATAGACAACTAGCATGGCTAGAATTCTTCCAGCGCCCTCTAACGAGGTATAGGTGCCAGGAGGTTGCCAAAATTTTAGTTGAATTGGACTTGCGAATAGGAAAAAAAATTTGGGCTTTTTAAACTTGCTGAATACTCAAAATTGTGAATAAATTGAAATCTCAAAAATATTTATAATTTTTGCTTTTCAAATTTAGATGCCTAAGGTTTGAAAATCAAATTCAAAGTTGGGCTTTTCAAACTTAGACTCTTTGGGTTTAAAATTACTTCAAAATTACGCTTTTTTATGTTTAGGCTTTTAGGATAGAATCATTTGGATTTGTTAAAATTTCTTCAATTACGGAATATGGTAATTTGCAAAAATGAATTATATATGAAATTGGGGCTGTTACATAAATGCTTAACATTTCAATTTTACCCCCGAATTTGCAATATTTCATCAAGCAAACATTAGGCTACTTTTTTAAAGCCCAATATATATGTTTGCATGGATCCAATAATTCCATTTCAAGTAAAGTTTTATTGTTTCAAATGATTTTAAATTTTACAGAATTCAATGCTAAGTTTCAATTCAAATGACATGCATCAAAGATTTATGCAAAGACATGTTTATTCAATGGTTAAAATGATTTTAAGTCATGCATATGCATCTATACAATAAAGTTTTGATTTATTTAGCAAAATATAGATAATTTTAAGGCTTACACTTGTATATCAAATATTTCATTATTGCAATACACTGTTTTAAAGTGTATGTGTATTGTGCATGAAAATGCATGCACATTAGCAAAGTTAACTCACATGTGTTCCTTCGAATTAAAAAATTATTTAAATGTAAACGGTTTGGGAATGTTGTGCGGGTTAATGTTAAATATTCACTCGCTCTGATAAACATTTAAAGCTCTTTTAAAAAAATAATTGATTATTTTAAAACTAAGAGCCCTCATAATTTAAAAAATTAAGTTCAAGATAATCAAACTGCACAAAGTCTTAATTGGGCTTCCTAGTCTATAAAACATGATTGTAAGTCTCAAGGATGGACACATACATACTTCTTGTGATGGTTCATTTCAAATACCGAACTGAATTGGGGAAGAGGAAGCGAGGAGTCGGGCAACCTAAGTGGGGAGAGATGAAGTGAGAGGGTCGGGAATTCAAAGATGTGAAGTTTTCCCTATATTTTGTCGAACTCGAGTTATCTGAAGGTCGAGCGGTTTTGGAGGAAAGGAGGCTTCATGCAATGCAGATCAGGCGAGGGGGACGACACTAATAATCTAAGCCGAAGGAGGTGACATCCTCGAGTGTTTCGACTTCGCCGAGTAGGAAGAAGGTCATGCGAGCATTGAAAAGAAATAGAGAAGCATCGAGCAAATTTTTCTGTCGCGTGAAGCTTGCGTTTGACTGTGCCCTTGCCGACCATCAGAGAACAGAAGAGGGAGTTTCCTTGTGCAATTCTCGACAGAAAGAGGTAGAGGGGAGTTTTAATTAAATGATTATATATATATATATATATATATATATATATATATATATATATATATCCAAAAAAATGCTCAAAGATATTTGTTTCCGCTTTGGCGAACCCTACCATCTGCCACGATATGTGTTGTAATCTGATTTCTTTTGTTTCGTCCTCGTCGTCGTGTTCGTCTGTTTGAAGAGCTCGCGTCGTCTGCTTCGTTTGTAGAGTTTTCGTCGTCATCTAGAGCTCGCGTCATCTGGAGCTCGTGTCTCTGATACGAGTCGCATCCTCAGCTTCCGCGTGCAGCTGTCGTTCGAAGCTTTTTTCTGACGTTGAATCCTCTACTCGAACCGTCACCTATTCACCAATCCTTGCTGTCCTCAGCATCTGCAGCTGCGGGCTCTCGATCGACGCTCGACAGTGGCTCTGACGTCGCATCCTCCTCTGCTTGAACCATCACCTGTTCACCGTGCTGTTCTGTGTTGGCTTCCTCGGTCACTCTCTGCACTCTTCACTATATGGCTTCGGACAGAACGTACGCTGCTGCCCTCCCACATTCCTTTGCGCTGGCAGAGGGTCGCAGATTCTACTACATCAAGAAACTTGGTAGGAAGAATGAGAAGCCAGCCATCTTTCTTACAGAAACAGAATGTAATCAGCTTGCTCACGCCTGCCGTCTGAATCTGATCGAAAAATTCTTTTATGACCATCCCAAAATGAAGCTTATTCGTAAATAATTTGAGCTTATGCACCTTGTTGGGGAGTGAAAAGTTTGCCTTTTAGATGGAAAACACATCATTATTTAGCCTAAAAAATGAAGAGGATTACACACGTTTATTTGCTAGAAGATTACTCTGGATTGATAACAGAGCCATGAAGATTTTGAAATTGTCGGTTGATTTTGACCCCCAGAAGGAACCACCAACCATTTCGGTCTGGATTCACCTCCCTGGCCTGAAATTCAACATTTTACTTAAGAAATTTTGTACTCTATTGACTCAGCCTATGGTAATCCACTCAAAACGGACACTCCTCTTAATCTTTCTTATCCCTCTGAAGCCAGGGTACTTATTGAAATGGACATCACTTCAATCGCTCCTGAGGAAATTTGGATAAGCTCACAACATCAAGGATATTGGCAAAAGGATATTCCCATCGTATTGCTCGCATTGTCGTATGTTCGCCATTCCAATTCTCTATGTCATCATCTACACCCACATCTAAGACCAAAGAAGCAAAATGCTCAGCCAGGGACAGTGATTCCCTCTTCCTGATCCGCTCCAAGCTATTGACACTTTTGATTATCAGAAAGATACTCCTGAAGATGCCACTATCCTCGCGGGTGATATGCCACACAAAACTCATGATGTAGGTCCTACTTTGAAACCTCTTTTCGTGGGGCAGGGAAGACATTTCACACTTCACCTGCCTTAGAATCTAACTTTGATGTGACGCGTGGCAATACTTCTACTGAGTTTCTACCACCTAATTTAATAGAGCAAGTTCTTATTGTGACTTAGACACATGGAGTTCATGGTGTGCAACAACATACACCTGTCCGTCAATCTTTGGACCAATCCACTGAGCAGATGAGTCAATGTTTGGGTAATGAATGACATGTTTATACATCCAGGAAGAATAAGAAGAATGAAGGCCTTCTATGAAACTTGAAGTATGATACATTGGTTGATTCGGGTAATGAGAGCAAACTTAATAATTTGTTAGCTGGCTCCCATTCTAGAACCAGAGGTAGAGGCAGGGCTAAATTGAATTTTGCAAGCTAACTGATTCTGCGAATGTTGGCAGACTTTTGGTGTACAATTTCTATGTTTACTTTTTAATCTTTGTTTTTTGGGTATACATGTATCTTATCTATGTGGTATATGCTGGATCGTTAGGGTCACTTTATGCCCTTTCTTTGCAACATATTTGTTTCTTTCCTCTTATTAATATGTTTTGTTGGGCCTCTTACAGCTTCTATCGCTGTTGAAAACAATATTGCATATTCCAAAGGATATTCTTCGGTCCAATAATTAGGAAACCATTGCAGCTTCACATTCTCTGGAAGCGTCAGCTGAAGAGGAGACATGCTTAACACCTCTTCAGAATGAGGATGTTGTTACTGTTAGCCAGGAGCAAGAGGCTCATCCTCTACTATATGCCCGACAATCTGTTGACCGCACTAATCAGATGAAACAATTTTCGGAGGAGGAATGACAGGTATACACTTGTAGGAGGAAGAAGAAGAATAGAGGCACACCCCTGCTTGGGATCTTTATGGATGATACCTTAGTCACTTCGGGTAATGACACGGCACTCAGTAATTTGTTAGCTAACTTCGTTACTAGAACCAGAGGTAGGACCAAGCTGGCTCGCCCCTAGCAACTTGTTTTCTGCGAGTTTTTTATTTTTAGAGTATCATCTGTCTTATCTTTTTTAGAATGTTTAGTGTCTGTGTGGGTAGCGCACCTTTGTTTGGGTCATCTCATACAACCTTTATGTACCTTTTTCAATTTTAATAAAATTAGCCCTTGGACTTTTCCTAATATATATATATATATATATATATATATATATATATATATATATAGAAGAAGCTCTAGGGTCATTTTCATTAAGATAAAAGAGGTTACAACACATATAGAATGAGAGGGCCCAATGATGGAGCTCTACTCATAAGAAACAAAGAGCAAGAAGCTTAAACGAAAAGTACAAAAGATAGGACAAAGGTAAAACAAGCAAATAAAACTTTTTCAGTGGACGAGGTCGCCAAGGCCTTCCTCTTCCATGGGTTATTGTAGTACATTCAATAATCAAGCTCTGGAGTGATTCTCCATTACCAGGAGAGACCAAGGTGTCATCCATAATATTCCCAAGTAGCATATTACCCCCGGCCTTCTTCTTTTCCGCCTAGAGGTATACACTTGCCACTCTACCTCCCAAGGGTGAGCCATCTGATCCGAAGTGGGAGAGGCTGCTGCAGTGATTGGTTTCAATGCTTGGGATTCTCCTACCTCTAGGGCGGGTAGAACAACCAATGTCCTATTAGTCAGGAGATCTTCCTCAGTATGAGCAGGCGCCTTTTCCGTCGTGAGATTATGAGTGTTTGTTTCTTCCCTGTCTTCAGACCTGTCTAGGTGGGGAGTCAGAATTCCCTCCATAGTAGTGGGTACCTGAGGTGTTAGTATAGTTGTTCCAGTAGAAGAAGGCTGAGAGGTGACCACTTCCTGCCTATCAATAGCAACTACCTGATGTTCTTCCAAGGGTCGATCCTTCTCACCCTGATCTGAGCCTGAGGAAGGCGGTATATCTGTCGCAGGAATGTGTGGGCCAGTAGCGTTTGTACGGGGAGGTTTTAGATTCGGATGCAGGTGGTAACACTATTGGTGAGAGTGGCCAAACATACGGCAATAGGTGTAGTACAAAGGTACCTGTTCGAGTTCTGTTGGTTGCCAAAATCCCTCATGTTGTGTGTCAATCCAAAGTTCTTTTGGGAAGGGTAACATAATATCTCTTTCAATCAATATTCTAGCCTCAGCAGGTCTAGATAGATGCTCTGTAGGCGGATCAATGTGTAGTGGCGTTCCATATATCTTTGCGAAAGTAAAGAGAAGCTCTTGATCATAAATATGTTCCTGCAAATCTGGGAATCGTAGCCACACCAAAATTATGGGAGGTTCAGTGCGATGGTCAAAATTCACCGTCCATTTCAGCACCTTCATCACCCGATCGTCTATCCAAAGTATTCTTCTAGCAAACACTTGGGCATAATCTGTATCATCCGTTAGTTGGATTAGAACGTGCCGGCCATCCAGTCTTCCTATCTTCCAACTTCCATTGAGCTTCATTTGCTCAAATTCCTTTTGAATTAGTTCAAGTTTAGGATTACCGTAGAGGAACTTACCCACTAGAAACAGCCTACAAGGTGCAGCTAGGATAGAGATCGCTTCCTCGGTGAGAAAGATTGCAGGTTTGCCGTCTTTGCGGGATGCATTTTTGAAATACCCAGATTCAATGCCTTGCGCGAAGGCATCGTGATATCTCTGCGGGAAAATATTGGAACGAGAGGGGGCGCGAGAGGGGTTATTTTCGACGAGGGCTTCGGCGTATGAACGGCCTGAGGCCATTGTTTTAGTTGCGCAAGTCTCACGGCCTGCAGGAGGGTGGCCACCTGCAAACAGTCGCTGGTGCTCGCAGAAAACTGTGTCGAAGTTTGCACAGCCGCAGCAGACGACGCGAGAGGCCAGTCGCAGCTTTGACGTAGCAGACACGAACCAGACGGCGCGAGCACATCCGTAGACGCCACAGCTGATGAGGTAGACCGCGAGCTAGCCGTCGATAAGTCGAGCAGCCACAGCAGACGACGCGAGTCAGGCAGAGCAGTAGCAGCTTTGACGAGACCGCGAGCTTTCTCTGCCAGCCAAGCCAATGACAAAGAGGACGAGCAGCGACGCTGTCGATATGCACTTCGAAGACGAAGAGCAGCGAAGCTGTATAGGTCGCTAGGGTTCGCCATGAGGCTAGCAGGCTGAGCGTGGGAGACGACATCTGATATATATATCCTAATATATATATGTATATATATATACATATATATATATATATATATATATATATATATATATATATATATATATATATATATATACATATATTTTTTTTTGCAAAAGAAGCCCTAGGGCCTATATTGATTTAAAAGCGATTACGGAGGCTTGAGGAGAGGACCCATGGAGCCCTTCCCAGACGATACAATGTTATCGAAAAATATCCAAAATATTCAAAAACAACAGAACAAAGTCAAGAGCGAGAACGTGATACTCTCGCTCTGTTTCTTGGAGATCCATGGTGTAATCTCTTTAATGCTACTCCATTGCTCTGAGTCACCGAGGTATCATCAATTAGGAGTGTAACTCCAGGCTTCTTCTTCCCTCGAGAATGATAAACCTGCCAGTCATCTCCATCATCTGCTTCTTCTACTTCTACTTCTTCCTCTTCCGTAGAGTCTTGCTGATTCTTGCCGGTGGGTTCGACAGTTGGTAGGGGAATTCTTCTTTTCATGCTGAAAGTTTGGATGTATTTGTTAGAGCGGACGGCTGAAGTAGCCCCGGGACGGCTTGCGGCACAGGAAGAATTGCCGCACTTCCAGTTTGTACAGTAACCACTGTAGTCTCCGGAGTGGCATTTTGTATAACCTGCTGAGACTTCTCCCCGACAGCCAAGTCAGCTGAGTTTAGACATTTATCAGCATCAAATGCTACCCTATTCTCCTGAGCCAGGGTAGCGTCAACTCTATGTTGGGAATTTCCAACAACAACAGAAGGCCCAGCAGTCCTTTTCCTCGAAGGAGGATGTATTCTATAGCAGACGTCTCTAATGTGCCCAAACATTTTGCATTCTTCGGTAAAAAGGAGGCTCGCTCTCCACCACGACCTCCTCGCCAAACCCATTCGCACCATCTGTGATCAAAAAACGATCCACATCGGGGATAGTGAAATCCTCTCCACTCGAACACTGCACCACCTTGGGAGACCCTATCGAAAGTAGGAGCATCAACTCTGAGAGGAGTACCAAGAGCTTGGCTAATGTTGTACAAAGCACGTGGATTGTACAAATGAAAGGGAAACCCCGGAAGTTTGAACCACATAGGAACGATAGGAGTTGCCTTAGATGAGTCAAAATCAAGAGTCCATTTGATAAGCTGCATGTGAGTGCCAACAATCAAAACTGATTGTTGCGCAAAGAGTCTATCATAGTCTTCTTCTTTTTTGTATCCGAATGAGTAAGTGTCTGCCATCTAACGCTCCCAATTTCCATTCACCAATAAGTTTCAGATTCTCAAAAAATTTTCTAACTAAATCCATCTTGAGGTGATCAAATTGGAATTTCCCAACTAAAGTAAATTTAATATCATCGGAAGAACGCTTCATTTCCAGGTGTCGTGAAGATAACAACGAGTTTCCCATCTTTAGTATCAATCTACTTCGATAAAATTGCCTCGTATTTTGCAAGACAGAGATGTCATGAAATTCTTGTGGAAAAAAGAGGTGATCATTGTGGGAATTGCTACCCACAGCTCTAACATAGGAAACCCTAGTTGCCATCAGAAGGAAGTCGCTGAGCGACCTCAACAGTCAGTGAAATTGCTCAGCAAGCACGCACTCAGAAGCCACTGTGCGACTGGAAGTGCCTGGAAGTCTTCGAGCTCCCACAACAGGAAGTCGTCGAGCTCGCACAGTGCGGCTGGAGGGGAGCCGAGCTTGTTGAAGAACCGCAGCAGTTGGCGTCGAGCAGTAGACTCAACCTCCGATCCACTCGAAAACAGTATGCAAATCCGAGCCGAGGAGTCGGCATCGAGCAGGAAGATGCGTCGCAGTCAGAGGAGCTGACCGCGAATCGCTAGGACGTCGCAGCAGTCGGCGTCGGGCAAGGATCTCGCGAGCGCGACGTCGTCGTAGTAGGAGACGACTACAGACGACGTCGTTGTAGGAGACGACGAAAGACGCCTGTAGACGGAGTCGTCGTCGTATATGGCGAAATCAAATCTGAAGTTGAAGCCGAAAAAATCACAGGGAATCGCCATGGCGAAACCCTAGAGCTCCCGACGCCTTCATCGTCGATGTATACATATACATATACATATGTATATATGTATACATATACATATATATATATATATATATACATATATATATATATACATATACATATATATATATATATATATCCATGTGTGTGTAAGCAAAATTACATTAAGTAAAATAATGAAATATTTTTACTTAAATAATGTTAAGTTAATAGTAAATTAAAATAATAGAAATTATTAAATTATTATATATTGAATAACATAATTAATAAATTAAATTTTAGTATATGAATATAATGTTTTTTTAGGCTTTTAATTTAAAAAAAAGTCAATGTCGAGAAAATCAAATAACAAATTAATCGACTAACGATGTGAGTACTCATACTTTTAATATATGGTAATATTTTTTTGTTATTCGATCTATTTTTTATTAGTAGTTAATGATACTTGTACGAATTTTATTTTGATTTTAATGTTTTTTTTATTGATCACATTGTTATGAATATTATATGTTTATAGCTATTTAATATTATGCACTAGTTAATGCTCTCTCTCTCTCCCCCTCTCTCTCTCTCTCTCTATATATATATATATATATATATATATATATATATATATATATATTAAATTATAATGTTGGCGTCGATTTGCTTTCGCTAGGGTTTCGCCTGAGGGCGAAACCTTGCGGTGACTTCCTCGGCTACGGCTGTTCACGACCAAGGTCGTCATCTTCTTCGCCACCCGGTTCCTGTATGGAGTTGTCCACTTAGGCTCACATCGTCTCCATCGCACAACGGCGAAGGTGCTGCCACATTCAGTTCGTGTCTTCGTCGGTCCTGCTTCTGCGACGCAGCGCTGCTACTTTGCTACAGTTCGCGTCTTTCTTCTCGCGTCGTGGCCAAGCTGGCTTTTGAGACCACTCGACTCGTCTAGTCAACGCTGTCTCTGGCTTCTGCGACGCGGCGCTGCTACTTTGCCCACTGCAACAGTTAACCACTCGACTCATCTAGTCGACGCTCTCTCTGCTCTATTCGTCTTCCTGGTTGGGCGACCGAGAACTCGCGCAGCTGGACTGCCACTGCTGCGCCCTGCTGTTTCTGACGTCGACTCATCTAGCGGCGTCTGGACCTGCTGCAGCGACTGTTTACTGAGTCTGCTCGCAGCGAAAGTGACTGAAGGGGCCGCTCAAACAGTCTCTCTTTTCGGCGACTGTGAGTTTTCCTTTTTGGTTTGTGTCTGTCTTCATGGCAGCTAAGTCGTCCTATACTTGAGTTGTGGGCAGCAACTCCCACAAAAACTCTGATCATCTCTTTTTTCCACAAGATTTTCATGATACTGCGGCTGGAAAAAAGCAAGGTGCTTTTATCAGGCCAATAGGTGTTAAAGATGTGAAACCTCCTGTTATCTTCACTACCCAGAAAATGAAGGTTCTCGCTGATGATATTAACTACACTTTGGTTGGGAAATTCCAATTTGGTCACTTCAAGATGGATTTAGTTAGAAAATTTTTTGAGGATCTGAAGCTCATTGGAGCATGGAAGTTGGGAGTGTTGGATGACAGATATTTACTTATTAGAATATAAAAAAAGAAGATTATGCTAGAATCTTTGATCAACAATCTGTTTTGGTTGCTGACACCCACATGAAACTTATTAAATGAACCCTGATTTTGACCCATTTAAGGAACCTCCTATCGTTCCTATGTGGTTCAAACTTCTGGGACTCTCATTTCATTTGTATCAACGACACGCTTTATATAACATCAATCAAGCTCTTAGTACTTCTCTCAGAGTTGATTCATCTACTTTTGATATGGTTTCGCCTGGTGGTGTCAGAGTTCAGGTGGAGAGGAATTTAACTCTCCCATATGTGGATCAAATTTGGATCACGGATGGCGAAGAGGGGTTTTGGTAGGTGGTGGTGGTAGAGAACAGACCTCTTTTTTGCCAGCATTGCAAAATGTTCGGGCACATTAGAGACACTTGTTATAGGTTGCATCATCTCTCAGGGAAAAAGGCTTCTAGGCCTTCTTTAGTTGCTGTTGAGAAAGTGTTCAACAGCTCAAATTCTGCTGAGAAGGCTGTCGGGAAGGCTCCTCAGCAGGGTTGCGATAATTGCTGCCGTGCGTGCTGCGTGGTGCTCGAGCAAGTTTGGAAGGGTGGCCCTTTCTCTCGTGGTGCAAACCACCGGAGTGGTTATGGAACCAATCATCGCAGCGACCTTCTTCTTCGGATCGGACGGCTCGCACTCCGGAGGATCGATTGGCGAGTGTATACTCTCACAGCGGAAGAAGAAGGCCGAGGTACTTATGCTACTTGGGAATCTTATGGATGACTCCTTGGTCTCACCTCAGTAATGGAGAATCACTCTGAAGCTCGATTATTGAATGCGCTACATGAACCTATGACCTCGCGACCTAAGTCCACTGAAAAGTTTTAGTTGCGAAGCTTTATTTTTGTTCTATCTTTTGTACTTTTTATTTTAATTGTTCTTTGTTTCTTATGAGTTGTGCTCCATCATTATGCCCTCTCATACTACTTGTTTTGTAACCCCTTTTTTTATCTCAATGAAAAAGGCCCTAGGGCTTCTAAATTTATCTAAAGCCATTTACTCTCAAATGTTCCAGTGAGAGCCTGTCCCTTGGGGTGAAGCTATTTGGCACAGGCAACTTTCACCCTCTATGAACCTTTTCTGTTGGAGAATGTTTAAAAAATTTTTACCCACTGATGACATTTTGAAAATGAAAGGATTGAGAGGTCCATCTAGCTGTAGTCTCTGTCATCAGGCTGAGGAATCCATTCCCCATCTTTTCTTTGCTTGCAACTTCTCCCAAAAGGTCTGGCATAACTTGACAGGGAAGCTGAATATCAATACTATGCATCTCCAATGGCATGACTCGACAAACTCGCGTCTCGAATGACATAAGCCGGGTGCTTGGTGTTGTCCCCATGTTAACTGCTTGGTTCATATGGATGGCCAGAAATAAAGCTATTTTTGAAGATCAAGTCCCTACTGCTGGGGATGTGACTAGAAACTGCCTCTCTTATCTCCAAAAACTAATCCAAGCCAGGCAACTCCCTAACATTTGCCACACCTCCTCACCTAGTCAAACCCAGCAGTCCAAAATTATTCCAGTTTTCTGGCACCCCCCTAGCCATAATTTTATTAAAGTAAATACTGATGGGAGTTTTAGGAGGGTCTTGCTTCGGTATGGCAGGATTATTCGAAACCATAGAGAGGCTCGCTTGTTGCACTTCCACACTCCCCTTATTGCTATAGACCCTTTAGAGACTGAATTGATTGCTACTTTCTGGGCTATTAAACTGGCCCTGATTTTCCAGTGGACTAATCTGATTGTAGAATGTAACTCCCTGGAATTGATCTCCCTGCTCCATTCCAGCTGTTCTTCTGCTTGGCATCATTCCCAGTGGATAATGAAGATCAAGACCATCACTGCTCAGCTTGAGGTAAAGTTTAAATTCATATTCAGAGAAGGGAATAAACCTGCCAACTGGCTTGCTAAAAGAGGTGCCCTCTCTGCCTAAGTGGATCTGTCAACTTCTCCCCCACCCCAGTTAAGTTTACTGCTGGCTGGGGACCTCCTTGCTGCTCCTCACCTCAGAATTCATCCCAATTATTCTGTGGGATACTGATTTTACCTTCTATAGATGATTGGGCTGTGCATAGGAACAGATTCCTCCTTTTGTAGTTCTTTTGTTTTCTGTTTGAGGTATTTTCTTTTGGTCCCCTTTTGGGATGGGTGTTTTTCCTTTGTCTGCTGATGTATCTTTGGTGAGAAGTTGTAATGGGTTGGGTTGATCCCTTAGGGATTTATTGTATTTTCACTTTTGATTAACATGTAGGGAGCCTTTTGTGCTCCTTCCCTCAATATATATATATATATATATATATATATATATATATATATATATATATATATTAAACCGAATGCGACGAACGAAATGAATGATACGACTATATTGATCTAGCTAGTATGTCTTGATTAACTATAATTGATACTAGCGTGATAACACTAAGGTATTTGTGGAAAAGATATTGATATTAAAGTATCTCAATTAGTAAAATTTTTAGACGGTGCTCGTGTGACGATTCGCAAATATAAAATGATTAGATATCCTATTGATATAATAAGATTCATTAATTAACATCATATTCTTAGGATGTCAAATATTTATGTTGATTTTTTAGAAGCTTAACTAACCTGCATAATTCTTAATATTTTATTCTTTCTTATATTTATGTAGTTTATTGATTTTGAGTATTCACGGGCTTTGGTTTGCTCATTGTGTTTTAAACTAAATTTTTACGTGTAATTAATTTATTAAAAGATAATCATTTGAAGAGATAATGTTTATAGGAGACATGATCGAAGTGCAACCTACTATAAATATGAACACAAATATTCTAATCCTGATGATGACTACGATGACTCAGTTGATTTAGGAGTTCAGATCGCTTTCTATCAGAAATGATACAGTCATTGTCGATAAGTACTTGAAGATATTTTATGATTTACGTTCATCGTTGTTTAAGGGATCTGAAGATTTATTTCAAGCAGAGAATTGATTGATGCAAATTGTGAAGATATTAGATAGTTTGGCTTATCTGGATGAAAGAAGAGTACCACTAGCTACTTTTGTGCTCGATTGAGAAGCTGAAATGTGGCGGCTTAGGCAGCGTCAGGACAAACTAAGGGACTTACCCAATATGATGGTCAGTTGAGAGGAGTTCAAGGAGCTATTCAGAGAGTGGTTTGCACCCCAATCGTTTAAAGAAAGATGCAGGATATGTTCATCAAGTTGGTGCAGAGAGAAGATAATCATGCAATACGAAGCAAAATTCAATGCATTGTCAAGCTATGCGCCACAAGTGATCGCTACTGCAGAAGAAATTTTTTATAGATTCCTTTCAATATTAAATGATTCGATCAGACAGTCATTTGTGTCTTTGGGGATCGATGAATACTCGATATTGGTAAAATGAGCTAAAATAGTGGAAACCGGTTATCAACTTACTTAGAAGCGTAAGGAGGCGCACAAGAGAATTTATATTGTTGAAGGAGAACATGTTGATCAATCAGAATGATCCAGTGGGGGAAAAGCCAAGTACAATTTGGGTGGATTTAACAGTGGTACAACTCAGAGTATTGTAGCCACTTGTACCAAATGCGGAAGACAACATAAGGGTAAATGATTGATGGGCTCTAACACTTGGTACTGTTGCCGTCAGCCTGGTAATATAACAAAATATTGTCCATCACTTAGCCAAAAGACCACTGAAGATTTGAAATCAAGAGCTCCTTCACGAAAGACTGAAAGGGCAGAAAAGTATAGTGAGGGGATGGATGTAACTCAGGCATCCATCGTGGAAAGTACTGTAGTAGGATAATTTGGGAGAAACGTCGAGGATGTGTTATCTCTACATCACAAAATTATGGGACATTCTAGTCTTAGTTTATTGAGTCATTTGTATTCATCTATTGAAAATGCAAATAAGGAGAATCTAATGTGTGATCCTTATGAGTTTAAAAGGCTAACTAGGAACTCTTATGTCAGTTCTGGGAAGAGGTGCTCTAATGTGTTTAATTTGATCATTCTGATGTATGAGAATTTTGTCCTACTAGTTTTATCAATGATTATCGTTATTTTGTTACGTTTATTGATTGTTTTTTTCATGTTACAAAGAAAAGTAAGGTGGTTACTTGTTTTAAACATTTCAACAAGGCAATCCAAACCCAATTTGGGATAGTTGTGAAGGCACTGAGATCTGATAATGTAACAGAATATATCAACAAAATATTTTGGGACTATCTGTCAGCTCATGGGATACAATACCAAACCAAATGCCCATATACACCAGTGTAGAATGGAGTAGTTAAAAGAAGAATCAGCATCTTCTAGAGGTAATGAATTTCCCACATCACTTACGGGGGCAAGTAGTTTTAGCAATCGGTCATTTGATTAGTAGAATGCCCTTAAGAGTGTTGGATTGGAAGTCTCATTGTTAGATGTTGAAAGGAAACAACGGTGGGATCCGTACATTGAAGGTATTTGGATGTGTATGCTTTGTGAAAGACAACAGACTATCTGTAGGAAAGTTGAATCCCAGAGCTGTGAAATGTGTGTTTGTGGGTTATTCTGCTACACATAATGGTTAAGTTTGTTGAAGCCCGATTGAAAAGAGGTTCTTTGTGAGTATGGATGTGTCATTCTGAGAGTTTGAGACATACTACACTCTGGAGGTGAATTCACCCTTCAACAGACATAAGATCTTTGGATGTGTATGATTTGTAAAAGACAATAGGCTTTTTGTATGGAAGTTAGATCCCAGAGTTGTGAAATGTATTTGTGGGTTATTCTGCTACTTAGAAAGGTTATCTCTGCTTGAACCTGATTGAAAAGACTTTTTGTGAGTATGGATGTGTCATTCATACGGTTCGAACCTTATTACATTCTGAAGGTGAATTCACCCTTCAATGACTCAATGACACTGAAGATATGAGGCAAAAGAGAGTGAGTAGTAGTGGTGATGAAGTGGTGCAAGTGGGAGCAATGTCATGTCCTGTAATGTCGGATGAATAAGCTGAGGAGACGAAAATCGATGAGATTGACCTTAGAGGTGGTGAGATTCAGGCCGAGGGTGAGCTAAGGGTGTATACACAGAGGAAGAAACAAACTGAGGGAACAAATTCGGTAATGCTAACAAGTCCCTTGTCCCAGTGCTCCGCAACTATTGAGAAACCAACACCATCCACCTTTGATTCAAAACTCCTAGGTAAGGCCGGTGTCCACTCCTACCCCCCCCCCCCAACAACTTTAAGGAGGACCTCCCGCAATAATGTAGGACATCTCTTGATCATTATTGGTTGGAATTTGACATTGCAAACTTTATTTCTTTTCCTAATGTCTAACATTTTCATGGAGCATTTATTGCATCATTGAACTTTGTCACTATACCCGAGTGTTGACACGTTGTTAAAGAGGATCTAAAGTGGAAAGAGATGATGCATGAAGAGCTTGGAGCACTTAATAAAACCGAACATGGGAGATTGTACCACTACCAACAGAGAATAAGGTAGTTGGATGCAAGTGGATCTTCACGGTAAAACAAACTTCAAATGGGAAGGTAGAGATGTACAAAGCAAGACTAGTGGTAAAAGGGTACAGTCAGTGTTTGATATTGGCTACAATGAAACCCTTGCACCAGTTGCAAAGATGAGTAAGGTGAGGATATTTGCTTCTCTGGTTGTGAATGGTGGATGGAGGCTCCCCCAATTGGATGTGAAGAAGGCTTTTTTTCATGAGGTGCTACTGGAGGAGGTATATATGGAGATACCGCTACATCCTAGGCAGTGGGCAAGGTTTGTAGGCTCAATAAGTTACTGCATGGCTTGAAGATGTCTCCTCGAGCTTGGTTTGACAAGTTTAGAATGACGATGGTTAGCATGGGATATCAATAGATCAATGTAGACCACACGATGTCTCTTTGACAACGTGAGGGTCATACTACCATACTTGTATATATGGATGACATAATTATCACTGATAATAATGAGACGGATAGTTTTTATGGAGTTGAAGTGGCCTATGAACCTGATGGGACTCTCTTATCATAAAGAAAATATGTAATGGATCTTCTAACAGAGACAGGAATGCGAGAATGTAAACCTGTAGTCTCTCCAATTGATCAGAAGGTCAAGCTCAGTACAAAGGTTGGTGAATTAGTTGATCATGAGATGTACTAAGTTCTGATAGAAAGTGAGTACCCTAACATTTTATATGATGTCGAGACTACCGAACATGGGAGATGTATCAGAACTTGAGCAATGAAAATTTCATCTTTTAGATATACTCTATGTGCAATCTTAATGCCAGAATGAGTCATTGTCAAAATATGGGTATACTCAAATTTCTTGAAAGCTTGAATGTTATTTTTCAACAGTCGCCATGAAGTGGTAACTTGGAGAGCAAAACGAGGGAAGAGAAATGCTGTTGAAGGGAAACAATGTGAATGGAATAAATCAAAAGGACAGAGAATTTAGAAAAAATCTCAGAGGACTACATAAAGAGAAAAAGTAAAATTTTGAGAAATTTCATGTTAGTTCAAATTTTACCTTTAACTAGTTTGTTATGCCTAAGAAGATACACCAAAGAAAAAAAATTGAAAATCAGCTATTGAAGAATAAACTTGCCATTATAAAGGAATTGACCTGATTAAGGCCTCTAGAAACTTATGAGTAGATATTACCTTGGTCCTCAACTTTGAATTCTCTACAAACACTATCTGCTACATCATTAGATATGGAAATGGGACTACCTCAATTAAAAAAAAAATATATTTTTTTAATACAGCAATTTTTTCTGCTTATCCTTTGCATAATATTTCATCAAGGCGTGTTATTCTGTAGAGTCGGCTCTAAGCTTGTCAACATAATTTAAAGCTAAAAGCATAAAATAATTTAAAGTTAATACTCCAGCCAGTTAACCATCAATCTCTCATGTAAAAAGGAAATCTTACAGGAATCTCATGGGGTAATAAAAGTGGAATTATGAGCCTCATGACTCTGTTATGGGAGAATTAACATTTGAAATTTCTATTTTCTTATTCTATCACTAGGAATTGCTTCAATAACTAAAGAAACTTTCTCAAGGGTCATTTGACTTTGGATGCTGGCACTAGCCTTTCTAAAAATATTTTGTAATGTTCTAGTGTCATCTACAAACAAAAAATGGTTCTAACATCAAGCTTGTGGGAGAGTGAAAATTCTAGACAAAGTTATGGGGAGGACAACAGTCATGCAAAACATTGAAAGGAGTCTATTACAAATTATGAACCAAATTTGGAAAAAGATAATAGGACAACAGTCAAATAGGATTAATAGCCATTACTCTAACTGAAAATGTGATTATGGAATACTGCATGCGCGTGAATAGCTAACTTTAACAGCCATTGATCTTGAAAATTCTGATAGCTTTCGTGTTGACATAAAGACAAATTTGCTCCTAGTTTAAAATTGTAAAATCTATATCATGCTTCTATTTTTTCATTAGTTACTCGCATAAGTAGAATAATATTATGTACGTTATTGTGTTCACCGTTTCCTTTCTTAACTTTTTGCTGGTTCCAATCGTTCTTCGTTGGCTCTTGAAACCCTTATTTAAATGACACTATATCCTCTCCTTGAAATAAGAAAAATTAGCTCCTCTTGTTTATTTTTCAACATTTTCATAAGATATTAGCCCACAGGTAAATGTTTCTCATCAGGAATTTCCAGTTTTTTTGTCCTGTTATTATATTTTTATTACTTTTATCTTTTAAATTTTTTTCATAGTATTTGATCTCCATTTTTTTTGTTTTTTGTTTTCTTGCATTCAAATTTAAGTACTTTCGATGTTACTTGTACAATTTAGTGTTTAATTTCATGTTTTTATGTTCATCTATAATTTCGTTGACGTCACCATACTAGTTTTGCTCAAACTTTGCTTCAATTTATTTTTTTGCACATAATAAACTCATCACCTTTATCATAAATAGTTGACACTTTTGATTTCAATTTGATTTTGAAGGTGGCCTTGTTGCATTGCGTTATGTCTGACAAGGAATATGATGTAATAATTAATTGTTTGTACTCAAACTTATCGGAAGAGCCAAGTCCTCAAAGTTTTTGTAGCTATGTTGTTGGAGCAAAGGAATCTATGCGCATGCTTGTAGACAAGGTCAATCTTAATGGTCAGAACATACTTTCTCGATCTATTTTCATCATTACTGTTGAGATTCATTATGCTTTGCTAGAGCTTTGCAATGGTCTTGATATGGAATCTCCGTTGGCTCAAATCTCTGTAAGTTTGACTATTGTTTTTTTAATTCTTATCAAGCCATAGACTTAATGAGTATCTTCATCATAATCATGTATTGTGTACTATCCCTATCTAAGTCAGTGTTATTAAGTTGTGACTGTTTAAACATTGTTTCAATCTTATCACTAATAGATTAGGTGAAATATTCATTATTGACACGAAATTAATCATTTCCAGCTTGAAGGCCTTTGGGTTTCTTATCGCTCTACTTCTTTCTTCGAGATGGATCTTTATGTGACAATTCCTAAATTCTCTGTGCTGGATATACGCCCTGATACAAAGCCAGAAATGCGCTTGATGCTCGGTTCTTATACTGATGTTTCAAAGCCTAGTTATAACAATTCAAGTTTGGCTTCAAACTACATTACATCTCAAGAATGCAAGCTCAAAAAGATGGACAAGGCTGACATAGATGTTTCTAATTTGACCATGCTGATTTTCGACTACCGATGGCGTTCTTCCTTCCGGTCTTTTGTTATAAGGATTCAACAGCCACGGGTTCTTGTCGTTTTGGATTTTGTTCTTGCAGTTGCTGAGTTTTTTGTTCCTTCTTTGGGAACCATAACTGGCAGGGAGGAAACTCTGCATCCAAATAAGGATCCTCTAACTTCCGCTGGTGATATAATACTTGTAGAACCACTGTATTTGCAGCATGAAGATGTTGTTCATCTTTCACCTAGAAGACAGTTGATTGTGGATGGTTGTCAGTTCGATGAGTTTACATATGATGGTTGTGGAAATATATTAGCATTGAGTGATGACGTTGAATCACAGGGGCAACCATATTCAGGAACAATTATTATTCTTGGGAGAGGCAAGAAATTGCGTTTCAAGAATGTAAAAATTGAGGTGTGTATTCTAGTAATCTTTAAATTCTTATTTCAGTTTGGAGACTCCAATCTGTTTAAATGAAGAGCTGCACTCTAGGACAATGATAAGAAGCTAGGTTAACTTTAAACTTTTTGATATTTAATAAAAGTTTGTGAAATATGGAGTCAATCTCATTAACCCTTTAACAAGAATGATTAGAGAAGAAGGATTCATAGAAATGTCCAAAGTGATTTAGAAAGGCTGTTTTACAAAAATCTCATTTGCTTGTGGGTGGGCTGGGATTCTTGAGCAATTAAGTTTGCATATATTTTTAGTAATTCTAAATTCAATTTGCATATAATTTTGAAATTCTTTAGTTTTAGTTTCAGATTTATTCTGACTGAATCTAACAAAGTAAGAGGTGGAATAGTTGAGTTTAACTATATCCCTCGGATAATGATAAGAAGCAAGGTTAACTTTTAAACTTTTTTTTGATATTTAATAAAAGTGTGTGAAGTGCGGAGTCAACCTCATGTATCATCTAACAAGAATGAATAGAGAAGAAGTATTCATAAAAATGTCCAAAATGATTTTGAAAGGCTAGTGATGATCGTGACTTACATATTTTTTAATAAAATCTCATTCCTTATGGGTGGGCTGGGATTCCTGAGCATCAAATTTTGCATATTCTTTTACTAAGTCTAAATTCAAGTTGAATAAATTTTTTAATTTCATTAGTCTTAGGAGTTATATTAAGAAATAATTTATTACTGTGAGAAATTATGATGAATAAATTATTTTCTTGGATTAGGAGTTTTTTTCTTTCTATTTTATATTTATTTCCTTTAATTGAATTTATCTTCTTTTCTATTTTAGTCTTTCTTATTTTATGTTGTTTCCTTTATTTTCAAATAATTAATATAAACTGATTAATTGGAGATATTAGATGATATATCTTTCATTTCATATTATTTTCTTTTTATTGTCTTTCCAGTTTTAGGATTAATGTGAGGGTTATTTATACACTCTCTCATATTAATAAAAAATCTCGCTTAATTTTGCATTATTCTGAATTCAATATGGTATCCGAGCCAAATTCCCTACTCTAATCACTGGTCCTCCCTCCTTGTAGAACTGCCAGACTCTTGGCGGTGCGAGGCACTCGTCTTGTTATTTGATGCAGCAACTTTTACTTGTATCCCTGTAGGCTTGGCCTGTCGGCTTGGCCTGTCGGCTTGGCCTTCCCGAGCTGGGAGCTTTGACGCTATTGACGTCCAACCTGCTTTTTGTGGCCTTCGTTCGCTATTGTACTCTTTTTCTTCATTACGATGTCTGGGGTCCATCTCCCAATCGCCGAGCAATGAGGAAGTTATAACTGGAGGTGAGCGAGGAATACATTAAAGCGGTTGATAAAGTGTCAGAAGAAGCTTCACAGTTTCACTGCCGAGAAGAACTGCGGTCTACTCATGCTTCGACTGGCTTGGAACTCAGTTGGGACGTACGATGTCAATACGAAGATGGTAGGACCTTTATGGATGACAAGGCACCCGGATGAGCTTGCCCATGGGGCGAATAACGGCCTTTACATTGATGTGAGATTGTAGGAGCCGATCAAGAACAATTTTGTATCCTTCCATAAGCAGACACTAGAGGAACGACAGAGACAATCGTAGTACGGGATGAAGAGTTCAAGTTCTACTTCTTGGGATCTCCCTCGCCCATTATCTGATTGTTTCAAATCTAAGTTAAACATGATTTTGTACTATGTATCAACTTGAGGAGAAGTGTCAGGAGTTATATTAGGAAATAATTTATTCATGTGAGAACTTATGAGGAATAAATTATTTCCTTGGATTATGAGTTATTTCTTTTCATATTTTTAATTTATTTCCTTGTATTGAATTTATTTCCTTTCCTATTTTAGTCTTTCCCATTTTATGTTGTTTATTTTATCTTGAAATAATTAATATAAAATGATTAATTAGTGATATTAGGTGATTTATCTTTCCTTTCATATTATTTTATTTTTATTGTCTTTCCTATTCTAGAATTCATGTAAGGGTTATTTATATCCCCTCTCTTATCAATGAAAATTTTGCTTAATTCTGCGTTATTCTGAATTTCAACAATTAGTTTTAGTTTCAAGCTTATCTTGAATGAATCTAACAAAATAAGCAGTTGAATAGTTGAGTCTAGCTATATCAATAAGTTGATCTGGGCATGTTCAATGTTGCTTTATGTGTTTAAATTTGGGGTACTTTAGTCTTTTTATTTTGTTATAGATATGCTCTATCAACCAACTCAGCTTGGGAGCTTGGATAGATTAAACATTAACCGGAGGTGAATTGCTCACCCAAGCCTAGTCTACCATGGGCAATAATGTGGGTAGCGCACTACCTTAGAAGTCATACAACAACAACAACAACAACAACAACAACAAAGCCTTAATCCCACTAAGTGGGGTCGGCTACATGAATCCTTTTTCTCCATTCCGTTCTATTTATTGTCAAATTTTCGTTTAATTCTAATAAATTAAGATCATTTTTTATGCAATAGAAAATTTCTAACTTCATATACATATCCTAGATAGTTTGTCAGTTTATACTAAAATATAACCAACAAATCAAATGCTTGAAAATACTTCTAAACTTCAATCCTTGATCATGCCTTCAAATTATTTACAGGATTATAAATATAATGTTTATCGCGGCGGGAGGCTCTGCTAGGATTTTGCTTGATGGTGATTCCCTGCGTTGAATCACCTCCGTCTTTCGGCTTCATCGACTCCATCGGCTTTGTCGTGCTCGATGACAAAGGGTTTCGCTCCTCCAGACTTTTTATGCTTCGTCGCTTCGTCGGCTTTAGTGCAAGGGAGAGCTTTTTCTTCCACTGCACTTGGAAACCTGCTCACACGTCGTCTTCCTACCTCTTCCTTGGGTTGCAACTAACTCATCGTCGTAGCCTTCCTATTCCTCCCTGCTCGACAGAAACCTCATCGTCTGACGACGTCGTTATTTCTAGCTACGTGGATGCCCTAAGTTGAGCCTGATGTCTCTCGTCATTCTTGCGTACAAGTTTTTTTGTCATTGGTCAGAAGGTTTTCATGGGTCTTCGGTTTCCTATTTTCTCCTCGTCGGCTTCTGCTTTTTGGTTAGAAGGTTTTCATTGCTATTTTCATGGCAGCTCTTCCCTCTTATTTGGTGACTGATCCGACTCCGAATGTGGGCAAACCCTCTTACGCTATTATGGTTTATAAAGGCAGTGATCCATTTCAACTTGGAGATAGTCTGGTTTTTCCTCAGAAGTATCATGATTTATTTGCAGGGCAGGGAGGTTGTAATTTCCTTAAAAAAGCAGGAAAGAAGGGGCAAACCAGCGATAATTTTTTCTGACATTGAAGTTTCGACACTTGCTGACAATCATAAATTTGCTCTGATTGAAAAGTTCCAACTGGGTCACCTGAAGATGGTTTCTATTAGAAAAGTTTTTAAAGATTTCAAACTACTTGAGGGCTGAAAGGTAGGTCTTTTTGATGGGAGACATGTTATGATGCAGCTGAGTAAGGAAGAAAACTATGCTAAGATATTTTCTATGAAATACATATTAATTGAGGGTAAACATATGAAATTGTTTAAATGGTCCCCTGAATTTGATCCAGTCATGAACCTCCCATTGCGCTTATATGGTTCAAATTACCTGGACTCAAGCTTCATTTTTTCAACCATATAGTTTTATGGGTGCTATTCTAGGAAAACCATTGATGTTAGATATTTCTATATTTAATCTGTCAAGGCCTCTGCTGCAAGGATCTTAATAGAGAGAGATATTACATTTCCTGATGCAAAAGAAATTTGGCTTGGTACTTCTCACAATGTTTACAGGCAGCAAATTATTATGAACAAAGACCTTACTGATTGTAATCATTGTAAGATTGTTTGGTCACACACATGAATGCTTCAGCTTGAACCCAAAATTGAAAACCAATCTTCCATCACAGCAGGTTATAGATAATTCTATGACTGAACAACATGCTAAAGAACCATCTATCTTTGAACATGGTATCTCTGCCAGTCTATCAACAAGACAACTTTAGATACTTCTATCTTATTGGAACATCCTATTACTAATGTCAACCAGACTAATGAGGTGCTTGCTACCACCACCCTTAACACCGAATCTATTCCAACACAAACTACTTTTGCTCCCAGTGAACCTGATGGGAACCCATCCACCAGCAAGCCTACTGGGATTCTTATTTCCTCTCAATTGGTCGTAACAAATGATAAACTAATTGAGGTTGAACGTCTTATTACTGTCCTAAAAGATACTAATGTTCTGGAGAAACGCCAAGAGCAAGATGTGGCAGAAGAGGGACAAAATTTGGAAGATGATTAACAGGCTCCGAAAACCTAAGAGGATGAAAAAAGAATGCCTCAACCTCAATACTCGCATGATGACTGTTTGATCTTTTCAGGTGGAAGCCCGAATTACATTTTTTTGTAGGACCCTATTCCTAGAACATGTGGGAGGGGGAGAGGAAAACCACCTCATCACCTTTGAGTCATCGCCCGTATATCCTCTTCGAGCAATTACTACATTGTTGGAGACTTTTTAAATTTTGGTGTGTATATGAGTATTTTAAAATTATTCTTTTGAGTGAGTTGTATACCCTATGAGCAAATACTTTGTACTTACTCACTAAACCAACTATATCTTCCTTTTGCATTTTTTTTTGTTTCTTTTGTAATTATATATATATATATATATATATATATATATATATATATATATATATATATATATATGGTTATATATATATTCTTACCACCATTAGTTTTTGGTCTTAGATTACTTTTCCTTTTTTATTTTTGGTGGGTTGGTTGAAACCTGTAGGCCTTCTGTTTCCCTTTGGTTTTGTTGGGTCCCTCTCCATCCTTTTGTAATCAAAGTTTATTTTAACATTTAGGGAGCCTCGCGGCTCTTTTCTTAATATATATATATATATATATATATATATATATATATATATTCCAAAGCCCTAGGGCCTATATTGATATAAAAGAAGTTACGAAGTTTGAGGAGAGGGTCCATGGAGCCCTACCCCTACGATACGATGCTTAACAAAAATAACCAAGATCATAACGTAAAAGTTCACAAAAGAAAGTCAAGAGTGAGAACGTGATACTCTCGCTCGTTCGTCAGTGAACCATAAAGTAATTTTTTTAATGCTACTCCATTGCCCTGAGTCACCAAGGTATCATCAACTAGAAGTGTATCCCCAGGCTTCTTCTTTCATCGAGAATGATAAACATGTCAATCTTCATCATCATCTTCTTCCTCTACTGCTTCTTCTTCTGCTCCTTCATCTTCCGATGACTGATCCATCGAATTCGTACCGGTGGGTTCGGCATTTGGTTGCGAATTTCTTCTTTTCCTACTGAAAGTTTGGATGTATCTGTTAGAACGGACGACTAAAGTAGGCACTCGGATGGCTCGCTCCTACGCAGATGGGCCACACTTCACGCCGTTTAAGAACTACTCATGGCTCATAGCGGAGTGACGACTTATGTAACCGTAGAGGATTCTCCCGACAGCCATGTCACTCGAGATTAAATCAGTTATTAGCATCAGTTGCTACCCTATTCCCTTGAGCCAGGGTAGCGTCGACTCTATGTTGGGAAGTCCCAACAGCAGCAGAAGGTCCAGAAGACCTTTTCCTTGGGGAGGATGCCGTCTATAGCAAGTTTCCCTAATTTGCCTGAATATTTTGCAATGCTGGCAAAAGAGAGACCTATTCTCCACCACTGCCTCCTGCCAAAATCCATCTGCACCATCAGTGATCCAAAAACGATCCACATCTGGAAGAGTGAAATCCCTCTCCACCTGAACCCTGACACCACCTGGCGAGACCTTATCAAAAGTAGGTGCATCAACTCTGAGAGGAGTACCAAGTGCTTGGCTTATGTTGTACAAGACACATCGATTGTACAAATGAAAAGGGAGTCCTAGAAGATTGACCCACGTAGGAACGATAAGAGGTTCCTTAGATGGGTCAAAATCAAGAGTCCATTTGATAAGCTTCATATGGGTGCCAGCAACCAAAACAGATTGTTGAACGAAAGATTTTCGCATAATCTTCTTCCTTTTGTATTCGAATGTGTAAGTGTCCGCCATCCAAAACTCCCGATTTACATGTCGCAATAAGTTTCAGATTCTCAAAAAGTTTTCTAACTAATTCCATCTTGGGGTGACCAAATTGGAATTTCCCAACTAAAGTAAACTTGATATCATCGGAGAGAACTTTCATTTCCAGGGTGGTGAAGAAAACAACAGGTTTTCCATCTTTAACACCTATCGGCCGGATAAAATCGCCATGTATTTTCCCAGTAGCAGTATCATGAAATTCTTCTGGAAAAAAGAGATGATCAAGATTTTTGTAGAATTATCGCCTACAGCACTCAACATAAGAAGCTCTTAATGCTATGAATACAGAAAGATGTCGCAGATCTAGCAGCCCTGGGTGCAAAGAGTCTGCCTCCAGACCACTTGAAACAGCAGTAGCGAAGGGGGACTGAACTGAAACAAACAGCGTCGAGTAGATCCTCACAACCAGATGGAGCAGCGGCCGGCGTCGAGTAGGGGCAGCGGTCACGAACAGACCCTCTCCACCAGAGAGCAGGAGCAGCCATCATGATCAGGCTGCAAAACCACAATCGAAGTCTCGACGGGAATCCTGCCAACGACGACGCCACGAGCTGTAGTCGAGCAACTCGGCACGATCCAGCAGGCCAAGCGAGAGATTCTGTCTAAGACGACGAAGTCGCTCCGCCAGACAGCGAAGCGAATCGAGCCGGCAGGCAAGTTCAAGCCGCTCGAACCTTCAGGGCAAAACGCGTCGTGAGCAGCAGGGGCAGCTCGAGACGAGAAGCGAGCTCTTCCACCGGGACGATGAAGACGCACCGCAAGCCAGTCGATGATGGAAACGACGACGATCGACATTAGGGTTCGCCATGAGGCGAAACCCTAGCAGAGCAACGAAGATGATGAGTCCCCATATATATATATATATATATATATATATATAGCTCCCTGCTCGACCTCGCACCTTCTGGGAGCTCGTTTTCAGTTCCCATCTCCTTCCTCGGTTTCCTCGAACACGAAGAGATCCTGCACGACGACGAAGGTCGGCTTCCTCTTCGTCGTCTCTACCTGAATAGGTCGTTTGCTTCGTCCTTCGTCCATCTGCGCCGTTCGGCTCACGGCTTCGTCGAACACGACGCGATCCTGCACAACGACTACTGTTGCAGATTACGTCGTTTGCTTCGTCGAGCTACGCAGTTCGGCTCACTCCGACTGCTTCGCCTGTGATTCTTCAACCTCGTCGTATCCTGCACGACGACTTCCATTGTCGTCGGGTCCAGCTCTCTGTCGCACTCTGGGAGCTCGGCTCCTCGGCTCTGTGCGAGAAGAAGGGTTCCAGTGTCTTCATCTTCGGCTGCTAGTCTTGCAGCGAAGCTCGCTTCTATGTGCGTTGTCTCGCGTCTCAGCGCTGATCTTCTGCTCGCAGCGAAATTTGCTGACTGAAGGGGCCGCTCGATCTGCGACTTGTTATCAGTAACATATTGCCACCTTTGCATTTCTTTTAAATCTTCGATAAGTTCCTAGGCTAACAAGATGTTATCAGTAACATCTCTACCTTTGATGAAAGCAGATTGCTGAGAGGAGACAAAGGTAGATAAGTGGGTTGAAACTTGCCAACCATAATTTTACTGATTACTTTGGAAATGACAGGTTAGGCAAATAGACCAGAATGATCCCAATTGCATTTTTGGTCACCTTTAGGTACGAGAACAATAAGAGAATAACTAAAAAATATGTAAGGGGTTTCTCCAATTAAAAAGCTTTGAATAGCAATAGCAATATCCGACATACACAAAAGTAGCCCAACCGTGGAATTTATCCAATTTAAAAGAAACAAGTATGAATTGATCATCATCTCGAGCAATAGATATGGTAATGTTTGGTTTCCAAAAAAATTTGAAATCTTATTATTAGAATTGCAACAGTGATTGTAGCATTTGAATTTCCTCAGGATATGGTCTCTATTGACAGAGACAAGTGGTTCAAGAATAGCAAAAATAGAGAGATTTTGGACCCTACATAGATATTTGAGCCTATTAAGGGAGTGGGGGTCTGCCACTCTCCCTTAATATTCCACACCATGATATTAAACATTATGAATATGCCCACCCTTCCTAGATTTAGTAAGGGTGTGTTGTTCGCCATCAGAATGATATTTATCCTTTGAAGAAAGAGTAGTGCTCCCCTCAATATTTTCGAGTGGCGTAGTAAGTAAGGAGTCGTTTTTTTTCCTCCCTCTTTTTTTATAGGAATGCCGGATATTCCATTCATTTTCTAAAAATGTAGTCGCATCTTTCAAGAGTACACCTAGATCAGTACTAGTATCATTGAGAGAGAGTTTGTCTTTCATACCCGAGGCTTCCTCAGGAAGATGAGGAGCTTCAATGCCCTTTTGATGATCGGAGCGAACGTTTTTCTGTGTAAGTAAAATTCCTTCATCATTGTTATCAATGGAGTTTAAGGCTATAAGTTGACCAACTAAAAAATAATTCGGCATCACATCATTCACAAAAGCGGATACCGTATTGTTAGGTAGGTCTCCGGTAGCAGTAAGGGGATTGCAGGTGTCAGTGTCTGTAGAAATAGTATTTAGAGGAGGGAGAGGGGGAGGGAGAGCATGTGGCGAGTCTACCAAGTTTTCATTTGATAGTGTGTTGCACTCAGAGGCAGAGGAGGGGCAAGTGTGAATAGGGGCAGGGGTTCAGTAACATTTTTACTCTGAGTTTTTAAATGGGGGTGCAAATGATGACATTGAGAATGAGTGTCCAAACATACGACAGTGAGAGCAGTAAAGTGGAAACTGTTCGAATTCCACCCACTGCCAAAAACCATGGTGCCGTGATTCAATCCAAATCTCTTCCGGAAAGGGGAAAGTAATGTTTAGTTCAATCAGAACTCTGGCTTCAGAAGAGCGACTCAGGGTAACTATAAGAATATTAGTTTTTGGGAGTTTACCGTAAGTCGTAGATATGGAATAGAGGAGCTCTTGATTGAATAGATGAGATTTCAGACTCGGGAAGCGCAACCATACAAGAATGGTAAGAGGTTTAGTGAGAGGATCAAAATCTACGGTCCATTTTAAAATTTTCATCCCACGATTATCCATTCGAACAACCCTTCTCGCAATTGAACTAGCATAGTCATCATTATCTGATAATTGTATAAGAATATGCCTACTGTCCAGTTTACCAATCTTACATTCCCCTTTCAGACACATTTGTTTTTTTGAATCGCATCAAGTTCAGGATTTTCATAGAGGAACTTACCAACTAGGACTAACCAACAGGATGAAGCTAGCATAGAGACTTCAGCATTAGAGAGAAGAATGCGGGCTTACCATTTTTACGGGACGCTCTTTTGAGAAATTCGGTGTCAACACCAAGTGTTAAAGTTTCGTGGTAACACTGAGGGAACAAAAAGAGGAGAAGAGGGGAAGAGAAACAAAAAGAAGCAAAGGGAAGAGCAAAGAGGAGAGGAGTTACGTGAATTGCCATGGAATCGCCACAGGGAGAAGAAACCCTAGCGGAGTGCCTTTCGAAACAATACCGAAAAAAGTATTATGTTTGTATATTTTTTTTTAGAAAAAGCCCAATGGCTAATATATTAAAGAAGATAATATATAAATAGGTTATATGAGAGGGCTCAAGCATAGCACCCTACGCACACTTTATAAACCACATACAAATGATCCAAAAAAAAAAAATACATGTATACCCAAAGACCAAAAGTGCCAAAACTCGTAATATCAGGTAGCTAGAGAGTGACCCAATTTAGCCCTCCCTCTGCCTCTAGTTCTAGGAATGGAGTTTGCTAACAAATTGGTAAGTTTAGTGTCATTGCAAGAAACAACCAATCTATCATCTATTAAGTTCTTGAGCTTGAGTAGACCTCCATTCTTTTTTCTTCCTCCTGGATGTGTAGACCTGTCATTCCTCATCTGATGACTGACTCATCTGATCAGTGTGTTGGTCGACAAATTGCTGGGTATGTAAAGGCTGGTGCATATCATGAGCCCCGTGCGCCTGACTAATAGTAACAACTTGTTCGGTCTGAATAGGTGTTAGAGGCGCAATAGAAAGATTGCCAACCATTGCAATAGAGATAGGATCTTGGGTATGTGAGATATGAGATGTCTCTTCTGCATGTGTGATTTTCTGAGGATGAGGAACAGCAACGCCCTCCTGAGGAGCGGACCGAACATTGTTCTGTGTATATAAAGTTTTTTGAGCAGCGTTTTCAAAAAGGTTTGGAGTTTTAGGTTGCCCAATAGAGTCATCTGGCAACACTTCAATCACAGAAATAGAAACAATATTTTCAAAAGTGGGAGGGTGATTTAGAGGTGGGAGGGTGGATGGAAAAGCAGATGGCATTTCTGCCAATTTTTCAGTAGTTAGGTTGTTGCACTCAGGGACAGAAGAAGGTCAAGTGTGAATTGGGGCAAGGGGCTCACTAGCATTTTTACTATGAGGTTTAAATGAGGATGCAAATTGTGACATTGAGAAAGCCAGAGAGAGCAAGAAAAAGCCAGAGGGAGCAAGAGAAGGATAGAGCGTGAGAGACAATAGAAGAAGCAACGACAGGAGAGGCAGTGACAGAAGAAGAGGGATGAAGAGGAAGATTTGCCTAAGAAGATTGATGCCAAGCGGGAGAATTCATCGATTAGGCGAAGGTGACATAACAAGTTCAACGGTTTCTAAGTGGGAGAAAACTAAGCCTAGCCGAAGTAAAAAAGTTGCTCTTGTATTGGTGCGGTGTCGTTTTGTGAGGAGCGAGCGAAGTCGAATTCGAAGCCAAAGACTTACATTTGTCATCCTCTGCGTGCAGAAGATGAGACAAATCGAGTGGCTTTGGTAGGAGAGGGAAGCACATGCTTTAGACAAAGGAGAAGGAGAAGAGAAAGGGGAGAAGAAGCTTCATGCGGCCTTGTTCAAAAGAGACATAGTTGAACCTTTCAAAGGAGAAGAGCAGGGAGGAGATCCCGTGTGCGGCTTTGTGCAGGAGACAAATAAGGAACCAAATCAATTGAGAGATTGCTTTCGTGCTGGAGATTAGACCGAATTGAGAGCTTATAAGGTAAGAAGGGTTTGATATATTAGTTTATGAATTTGAAATGTATGTTTATTTATGAAATGTTAATATTAAGTTTAGTTAAACCATGGTCGAAGCTATAGAAGTCTCAAATTGGAGGGAGATAGAGGTCAATAATTGTGCAAAGGAGAATGAGGTAACTGAAGTATATTTAGGGTTATTTCAATTTGTAATCATGTATATTTAATTTCATGTAGTAATTATCATTTTAATTATTTATATTTGTAGAAAAAGAAGTATACTTAAGATTGGAATTTGAGAAGTGACTGCAATGAAGTTAGATTAAAAGTATATTTGTTTATTTATATGAACTTAATTAAACTTCATTAAATAGAGTATATGAATGAAATGTAAAAGTTTGATTCAAAAGATAAATTAGAAGAAATATTTAAATTAATGAATATTATATTAAAGAGAAAGTAAAACTTATATATGCACTTTTTTTGCATATAGGTGTGAGAGGATGTAAAGCGGTGGGATAAGCTTTTACAAAGTTCTTTTAAGGCGAATGTGAGTAATTATATTTATAAATTTTAATATTTTTCATTATTTCTAAATCGGTGTTTAATTTTATTTATGTTCTGTTCTAGTAAGATTTAGATTATAAGAGATTCTTCATATTTTTAGATAGGAAAAATAAGCATGCTAAACAATAACTTTATAGTTTTTCTAATAAATAGATTTTATGACTACCTAATTTGTAGATTCCAGTATTTTGTGCATATATTAGTTTATTTATTTGACCTATAGATTTATTAAATGTGCATGTTATCGGGCGTTAAACATAAGTTGTTTCATAAGCATGTATGATATGAAGAATGATGCAGTGTATATATGAATGTTTGTATGTGTATGTTAAGATGTTATCCTACTGCCTCAGATAATTGTGATGTTTAAATGACTAATCGTTGTGTCGACGGTAGAATATCGGTTAGGGACGAGTAGACATTTTTCCACCTGTAAATTAAATCACAGATCACCGTGTCTATAAGATAATATCGTTTAGGGGTGTGTTAGATTATGTTTTGATGGTGCTCTTAAGACAGATGTGAATGTTAATTGTATCAAGTTAAATTAAAGCTAAAGGTTAAACTTTTGAAACTAAAGTTAAAGTTAATGCATACAGAATTTTAAGTTATTTTCATGAAATCAATGTCATGGACGCATACATTAAATAAAAATCTTATATAGTGAAATATGAAAGACTAATATGCATATTTTTTTTCTTGGTTTACTAAACTTTTGAATTGTGATTTTTCTTCTTTAGATAACTCATTATGTTTTATTTTTATTATTATTTTTTTAACCTTTGAATAAGATAAGTGGAAGAGGTGCCAATATGCATAGAGGCAAGATTAGCAATTGGAAATGTAACTATTCTATTTGTTAATTAAAGTGTTTTATTTAGTTGCTCTTTCAATTACTATTTGAGTATTAAATTATTAGGGATAGAATCAGAGTAACAAAAAATTTAATTCTTTGTCTGACCATCTTTTCTCTTGTTAGTTTATTTGGGGCCTTGGCCGGGTTGTGACATAACGAATAGGATCAATCCGAGCATCAAATGAAAGGATCTGTGATTGAAATGTCAAAAGCCTTAGATCAAGATGTGCTATAAAATATTCAGAAAAATTTTTCCCATAAATATGACAAGAGGAGCCTCATTAATGACTATTTTAAATTTCACTTTTAACCAATAGCCTGATGACTGAGATCTAATACACATCTCTTTATGAAAGAATATTGTCACATCCAAATTCCTCCAAGATTATCAAAAAAGGGCATGGTAAAACGAGTTGGTGTAGAATCTTTCTGTAACAGCTTTTCTAAAAGTGAAAGCTAAAGAGAATATGATAGACTGTTGAAATACTCTATGTGAAGATATAGAAATGAGATCCAAATAGAAGTGATAGTAGGATCTACCGAATAATGAAAATGAAAGGAGTATTTGAACATGCTAATTGAGAATCCACTAATATAATATAAGCGTCGAGAGAATAGTATAAATTAATCTTCTTCTAATGAATTTCTGATGATGACATGCCTAGGGTCGACAAGCCCAATAGAGTAGTCACTATTCAATTGTAAATCAACCAAGCATTTGACTTATCTATTTATTATGCCTACCCCTTCAAAATTTGTCAATATGTGGAGGTGAGAGAGGCTCCTGACAAGCATATTCTTCATCAGAAAAGAAAAAAACATGCTCGCATTGAAAAGCAGAATGCAATTTATGTTGGTGCTCTGTTAAATTTTGGTGAAAGTGAATTGAAGGATTGTTTATGGAGAGGTGAGATTATCTTTTGTATTCAAATCTTGAATCACATTCGAAAGAGGCATGAAGGATGAGGTGAATGTGTCTCAACCGCAAAAGAAGATAAAAGAGAAGCCTGTAAGACATTAGGGGCTATGAACCGAGGCAATGGTGATCTTACAGGGTAGTCAATAAAGGTCCTTTGCAAAGTCAATATATGAGGTGGGATACCAAACAACATTGACGGAATAGGGAATGTAGAGGGAACCTTAATAAAGGGCAATGGAAGTGATCAATCACGTCCATGAACATGAGAGGTGTAAAAACCTACTTGACGTAAAAGAGAAGGAAAAGGCAGAGTGATAGAGGCTTTCCTAGAAGGCAACACACTGATGACATGAGATGGCTTCGATGTCAAGAATAGCTTCAAAAAGGCTTACAAAAGGGCCATATCATGCATCCAAAGACTACACGATCAAACTTGCGTGGAATTAATCCCACAGCCATATTTGCACATAAATTCATGTGAAGACAATTGACATTGTGCAGAGATGATCGTGGAATGATTGTGCAGATGTTGTCTAGTTTTCCGGGGACAAATGCATGGAAATCTTGAGTAATTTTGAAGATGATGAAGGGACTATGATGGGAAATTATGATTTTTGGGAGGGGCGACCAGTTTGATAGGTTCTTTAGGTTGTCGGTGCCCTCAATGCCTTAATTTAGGAAGTTCTTGATGTAATTTACCCACTTCTTTAGACATCATTGATCTCATCAGTGTCACCTCTAGCAAGCCTCTATTGCATTTTCTTAGTCTTTGTACCACAATGCATGTTCCATTGATGGCTTGTCCAATAAGCTCCCTACATGACACCCTCATTTCTTTACTCTTCAGAGTTTCAAGATGTAGACGAAAGAGAGAAAGATTAGAGGGGGATATACGATGTAAGCGAGAGAGCTAGCCTGCGAACTTTTTTACTTATTTTTTTCTTATTTTTATAATGTGGATTTCTTTTCTTATTTGAGAGCCAAATAGTCCTCACAACTCTTATGTGAGGCACGAGTATGAGTGAACAGTAGGGAGATTAAAAGCACAGGCCTTTTTTTCCTTTCTTTATTTCTTTATTTTATTTTTGTTTTAGGTCAATATAGAGATCCTACACTTAGATTGTGAGATTTCCTTCATCTTTGAATGGAAGAAAGGGTCTTGAATTATGAAAAGGGTCAACCAATCTTGGATTTAAATTACAATGGTTGGAAAAGGCCAAACAACCAACTTGTGATTTTTATGCTACATTAAAATTACGTGAAATAATCATAAAATTCATGCAGAGTGGCGGGACTCGGTTTATGATCTTGCAGCTTTTTTTGAACCAATTGACGTGTTCTACTTGATTGTGTAATTATAGATTGATGTGAAATGTAAATCTTATAAATAATATTTTTTATTTTGTAATCTTAAGGGTCAACGGCATTCTCATTTCAAGAATTTTAAATGAAGCATCTCATGTTTATGCAAGGCTTATTGGTAATCTAGCTTAACATTATTTTCCTTTGCATTATTGTGTTACTATTATGTTTTTCACTATTGATCTTATCGAGAAAGTAGGGATGAAATATGTTATTATTATTACTATTATTTAATATCAATGCCCCCTTATAGATGAACTATATTTTAATTCACCAAAAGCACTTTACGGATGTTTTTACAAAGCTTTAAATACTAATGGAATATTATAATTATTCTCATATTAAAACTTATCCTCTTGTATTTATTCATAATGATATATTAAAAACCTCTCATCAAACGCCTATAAGCTTTGGAGTTGGCAAGTATTCCAAGGCATGCCTTTAATGACTATTTGAAATGGATTGGGACAGGACTGAAAGGACTGTGCACATGACAAGTTTTAAGTTTGATCAAAGAAATTAAAGACATTAAAACTATAGAATTTTGTAATGTTGAAAAAGCTTACTTTCTGAAAATATAAAATTAAACTTTAATTTAGAATGGAGCTTCTTAGAAAAAAAATATATAGTTCAAGAAAAAAAATGTGTCAACTTGATATTATAAAAATTGAGTTAAGTACAATGTCATGTAAGCTTTGGCAATACTCTTTCTTGCTTATAGTTTTTTGAGAACCATGTCATTAACTCTGAAGAAAAGACAAAAGAAAAGAAATAACTTCCTGTTCCTCACTATCAGTACATCCTCATTTTTTATTCTTTTATTGCCATGTATAGCAAAGAAAAAGTTTTTTGTATGTTTTCTAACTTCTAGTTATCATTTTATTATGTTAGCTGAAGGAAAGGTTTTCTTTATGTTTAATTCTTTTTGTGTCATTTATAGTAAAGAAAAGGAAAGAGTATCTGTCTAAATTATGCCTTTTATTCATTTTGACAGTAGCATCAGAATATTATTGTTAATGATGATTGTAAATTTTTGTGCTGCTCCATAACGATGTATGTATTATTTACTATAATATATTTCTTAAGCCAGAAACTCAAGTATTATGCATTTCTCGTCTTTATATTCCTCATCAGATATTTAAGTTCTCATGTGTACGTTTGAAGTTCTTGGACTCTTATCTTTATTTCATTTTAAGTTTCGTTATATTATGTATTCTCGTTGTGGGTCTGTGTATTTTGATTTGTTGTCATAGATTTTATTGATTAAGGTAAAGCGTTCCAGTTTGCACTAATATATTAATATAACCAAAAGTAAAGCTGTAATTGCATTTCAGAACCTACTAGTTACTCATGGCTAGTAAATTATCCTACTTTCTAGATTACAATTTTGCTGATAAAATTACTGGCATTATATTGAACTTGTAATGGTAGACATGAACTTGCTTGAAGGATACAACATACATTGAATTGAAATGTGTGGTGATGGTATTAATTTCTGTTTAATGTTTGTAGATTTATGAACTTTATATTTTCTATAATATGATTTTGATCATAAAGGATAATAGTTGACTTTCTTATGTTGAATGTATCGTTTAGGCTAGAATGTCAATGATCATCTGGAAGTTGTCCTTGGCTAACATAATAAATTAGAACTGTATTGAAGTAAATTTTACTAAAGGTTATTTGGTTTTAGCTTTTAGGTTTCCACGTTATTGTTTGTAGGCTTAATTATCAATCCATGCTCATGTTTATTCTGTATGTTTACTAACTTCTAGTTATCAATGCCTTTGAGTTATAATGCTTTGAATGTTTATGATTTGCTTTTACGTTGATAACACATTTTTTTCGATTATACTTTTGCATTCACCAGAATGGTGCTTTATTGAGAAAGTGTACATACCTGAGCAATGACAGCAGCTACTCAGTTTCTGAGGATGATGGTGTTGAGATTTCCTTCCTGGATAAGGATACATTGGAAACAGATGGAGAAGGATCAAAACCAAATGAAGACAACATAAAGGATGCTAATATTTTTGATGTTGAATTAACAAATGTAGCTACTCAGAGTCAAAACTTCACATTTGAAGCTCAGGTAATCTCATTTGCTGGATTATGTTTACTTATATATTTCTGTTAATGAATGAAATATTCAAGTTAAGTTGATCTCATGCTTGTACTTGATGACTTGGGAAAAAGAAGGTACTTGACATGCACAACTTGGATCAAAAGGGAGATCACTCAATTAACCTCGCAACAGAGTTTTAATTATCATCCAAATCATCATAAGTGGGGACTGTATTTATAGATATTCGATTACAAAGAAATAAAATATTTGAACTAACACGATTTAATCTTAAAAATTATTTAAATTCAAACCTAATGTTATTTGAAAGAAGGTAAAGCAATCTAATAAAATGTATCAATTAAAAATACAAGATATTCTGTTGAAGAATATAAATGATCTTTAAAATGCATGAAACTCACCTATAGGAATATATCCAATGGAAAAATCTGCGGATAATATCATCGTTAAAAATGCTTTCCATTTTCACCATGTCCATTCAATTAAAATTTTCCACATAATTGTTGATGAAAATTCTTGGCGGTCTTATGGCAGGAAAACATGTTGATTCTATTGTTGTAAAATCCGTCCAATTTTTCTAGCACGGATTCCATTCGTAACTTGAAGCTGTTTCATAAGAACATAGCAGCTCCTTTTGAAGTGTGTTAATCATCAACATATACACTTTCTAAATCACATTCTAGTATCTAATTGTAATAATTGAACATGAATGTAGTTCAAATATAGTATACAATGATGTCAGCAAGGCTCGAATGTCTAGGGAGATCCACCACCCCTTTTCAACAAGTTACAAGCACGCTGTTGCAAGAGGAAGAGATTGTCACTTCAAATAGCAAAATATAGTGGAAGATCCAAGTAACATAACTCAAAATAAATTAAAATCATGTTGTAAATAACTTAATTGCATTACGACATAAATTACATCTAATTCTGATTAAATCAAATCTAGATATGGGTTCCGCAACGCCTAGTACTAACTGCCAAGCGGGAAAGATTCCATTATGGTATTTTTTGAGTCTGAAATTTTGACTTGCCTTTTGAAGCCTGGACACTTAAGTGGGAAATAGCACATGTCACTTTCTCTGTGTAGGAGAGACTTCACCTACTTTTATGAAAATTTTTGAGTCCTCATATCGCAATGACAATGTTAAAATAATAATAATAGTAATTAATATAAAAAAAATTTATCTAATGGATAGGTCGGATGGTTATGTCACTTCAAACTAGCCTCTCAATAGTTCTTTATTAGGAATGCATGTTCCATTTGAAAAGAACAACAGTGATGAGCAGGCGAGAGAGGAAGAGGGGTGAGGGTGAGAGCGTAAGAAGGAGAAGCAAGGGAAGAAAAGGGGGAAGTGGCATAAACCCTAGTCAATCTCTCTGTTCAAATTTAACTCTCTATAATCAACATTGAAATGTTGACTATACTGTAGTCAATTACCTTTTAAATTCAATTCCTGCAACTAACATTTCAAATTCAGCTCTATGTAATCAATGCTTGCAAGGAGATTTGAATATTGCAGACGTTCCTAGCTGCACATCAACGCCAAATTCAACTTCTCGCTCTAGCGGTAGCTTTGAAAATTATTCGGGAATTACATCAGAAAATTCTGAAACCATAGGCATGTTCTTAAATTCATGTGCATCTTTATTCATCTCCACTAATTTGGCTAAAAATACCAGTTCGACACTTTGCAAATACTTTCTAACTTTTATTGCACTAATTAGGGATAACTGTGCATTTCGATCACATCTGATATAAAATGATTTTTCGCCAGGCACATTCAGTTTTACCCGCTTTTTTCTGCATTCAATTGTAGAAAAATGATTTACCAGCCATACTATTCCCAAAATAACATCAAAGGTCTGAATTGGTATGATAATCAACTCTGTTAGTACTTTCATATCATGATCATGAACATGAACTACACATAATCTGTTGGCATAAAGCCAATTCCCGAGGACATAATCACATACAGAGTAGTAGAAAAATGCATAATATCAACATGTACTTTCTGTGTTATCTTCAGAGATGTTTATCTATATAGACACAATTTATTATTCACCTGTAATTTAGCATATAATTTTGTGTTGTGCATTCATGATACCGTAAGTTGTATGGGATACCCACCCTAGATTTGTCAAACTATTTCTGTCTAAATTAATTCATATTTGATCTCATTCTTATTTCTAAATCCAACACACTTTCATTATTCTTTTTATTCTATAATCATTCTCTAATACCACTTTCTGTCACGCCCAACTACCTGGAAGGGTCAATCGTGGTGCGACAAAGATATGCAATTTAGTCAGATTAACTTTTAGCAGACTGATCATAACTTTTTTAATCAGGACCATTGTGTCATGAATTAGTCTAACTATATTACCGTAATATATTTGATAAATTGCATTTCATAATTTATTTATATTCATACCCGAAAGTATGAAATTCATATGATCCAAAATTTGAAAACTATACGAACCTGTTAAATCTAATGTAATAAACGTATGTACCTAAAATATATGTACAAAACTCTCAAAATTATCGTGCAAAAGTTGTACAAAGACACCTCACAACTCGCCCAGTGCTCGTTGCCCCTACCCGAAAGGTAACAATAAGGAATGAATAAGAGCGAGCTCAGAGAATAATTAGTGTTAACATAAAATTTTATACATGGAAAAGAAACGTGCATGCTCGTAGGAAACTGTACATGCCTACGTGCACAAATAATAACATACTAACATGGTAAAGTAATTGAAAAGAGAGCAGCTAGTACAAAAATCAAGACTGCAATGTGTAGGTCATAAGCTTAAAATCATAAATAATTGAAAGCATGTTCATAAACATGTTCATAGATCTTTTATAGTATGTTATCATAACAATGTCATTTGATAGAGATCGTTTGATATTAATGTCTCTTGTTTAATGTACAGTGTTCAACTATTTTCACATCCTTTCATCATGAGTCGTCACTCAGCTCTAAAGTTCATACTAACTTTTGATAAAGGTTGGGTATCCTTCAACATAGCAATTATTGATAATTCCCTCGATACCCACGGGTCCCTAACGTTTATTCACCATCTAATTCCAACGATTTTCAGAGTTTCGTCCTCGTAAAAAATATCATGAGTAGGGAATGCGACATCCATGCATAGTGTACTTGCAAAGTACTCATATAATAGTCTGCCCTTAACATTCTTTGTGACATTTAAATCATCATTCATGTATCAAGCATTTATAAGACATTATATATATCATAGGCATGAAGCATAATAAATGAATACCTACAGACAATTAATATCATAAGTATAGTTATAAATATCATAGCATTATGGCAACTTCATATGCATCGTAAGATAAATAAACATGCATTTATACTTTCAATTGCAGGTATCCATTTACAATATGCATGACATTTTAAATGTGCCTGCGTCAAACTAAAAATCATATAAAAACCTATAGAGTATTATTTTTTTTAATTTAGCATAGCATTATTTCACCTGAGTTGATGGAGTATCCCTACGACGAATTCTCATATGCTTGTCTCAAGTCTGTCGTCTCGTATAGACAATCTGAGAATTCATAAGCATTGTAGAAATTCATAAAATTTGGTCTATCATCATAATTAACTGGAAACAAGCATTAAATAAGGGCTTCTCAGCATAAGTTCGCTATTTTGAAACTGTTATTTCTCTCCCCAACTCATCCTAACATCTTATTTTTTTTCTTTTCCTTTGCTAATATCATGCTAAACTTCGTACGGTAGCTATCAAATTATTTTCAGCACTTCTGATACAAATTTGGCGCCTCTGACGGCAACTGGAAACAAAAAATGCACGAAAATGAGTTAAATGTCAAAACGAAAGTGAGAGGAAGGAAAGGAATGTTTCAAATGACGCTAAAATTAGTTTCATACTTTTTGTTTTTACCCTGGAAACTCAATTCGAGAGTTGCAGCTCTTTGGCTTGCCTGTGGTTCGCGCCTTGCTATAGTAGCTCGTGCGAACTCCTCCAGGCAGGCCTTCTGCTGTGTGAAACCGAAGACTTGACAATCCTACTTTAAACAAATGTAACTTTGAAGTGCTAGCAATCCTACTTTTTAAGTACGCATACTACTTTTAATCTTTTAAACATGTAAACGAGCAACTTGCAATACAAAAAGTCATTTTAAATGCATATAATTTTACATGCAAATGACTAATTCAAATTTGTTCTTGAATTAGAAACTGAGTAGCCTTCCCAAGACTATTGACAACCGGACAAACTCCCCATTATACTTACTTAGGCAACTTGTTGTTTTGTAAATAATCAATAAAATGTTGATTTCTTATGTTTCGATTTTGTCTGAATTTCAACTCAAATTTAAAGCAATTTGACTTGCAAATAACTTCTTTACCTCAAAACCTTATATACTTCAAAATTTAGTTGATTGATGGGGAAAATATGAAATGAAAACTCGGATTTTGCCTCAAAACCTAGCAACTACCTACAAAATCAGCTTCTTTTGGTTAGTCTATGAAAATTTGATATTTTATGCTCTAAACTAGCTGATTTTTGTTGCATCAGTGCTACTCTAGCAAGTATATTTTTTGTGCTTTCCTGACTTTTTAATTTACAACTTCGTGGTAACCTCGGCAAAACATTGTATCCTATAAGTTTGACTCTTAGTGTACAGCTGCAGGTTCGAGAATAACAACCTTATTTGGAGGAAATTAGTTTTCTATGATGACCTTCCTTTTTGGCCATTTCAGAAGACCGAAACTTTAATAATTATTCAAGTCTGGAGAAATACATCACGGCAATTAAATAAGGCGGTTATCATGACATAATACGTGATTACTGAAACTACAATTTCTCACTCATCCTTTATTCCAATTTTAATTTTTGTTAGCAGTTTTTGAAATCAACTAAAGGAGGCTAATATCAGGTTTTATATTTTTTATTCAATCGTAAATTTCCAGCGTTCACATTATTATTTAGATTAGTTAATGATAAAATATGAAGTGTGGATGACCTTACTTTTGTCTTCATCTTTTGGTTTAGTCTTTCAGATGATTTCTATTCTTGTTTAATTGTATCCACAGATTGTTTTTTTTTCTTTTTTTAGATTAAAAATTATTATTATTTTCATGTTCTGTGTCTTAGAAGGTTATTTAATTTTGAAATTTTTATTTTATTTATTAAAATAGCTTCATTGGTTTGTTTTGTATTCTCCCAAATGTTTCAGGTTGTCTCCCCAGAGTTTACCTTCTATGATAGTTCGAAGTTGGATTTAGATAATCCTTTGCTTCTTGAGAAGCTTTTACGGGCAAGAGTGGACTTGAGATTCATGTAAGTTTTGTCTACGACATTAAATATATGTATCTTTGAACTTAAACAACTTATGGGACTTCCACTCTTTTAGTGGTTCTATGCTGTTGGATTTATCTTGTGATGGTGAAATTGCAATATCATGAGCGTATTCCTTTGTTATCCCTGTTTTACTGGATAGGTATGCTTCAAAAGAAAATGACACTTGGGCTCGTGCTCTTGTGAAAGATTTTACCATTGAAGCTGGATCTGGCCTTGTTATTCTTGAGCCAATGGATGTCTCTGGAGGATATACTTCTGTCAAGGACAAGACGAGTATATCAATGTTGTCTAGTGATATCAAGATCCATTTATCACTTAGCGTTGCCTCGCTTTTACTTAAGCTGCAAAATCAGGCTTTTAAAGCATTACAATGTGGCAAAGCTAACCCCTTGGTCTCTTGTACAAACTTCAAACGTATCTGGGTATCACCAAAAGGTTATGCATAACTCTATAAAACCCAATTTTTTTGTTTGTGCTTTAATTATGCATGTCATTTGAGTTTGGTTGATTTCTTTTTATTTAATTATTTTTATTTTTTAATTTTTTGGTTGAGGGTATGATTTTTGTGGAGTAAATACTTCACTGTTATAACTTCAGGTAGCTTGCCTGGATACAACCTGACATTTTGGAGGCCACAAGCTCCTTCAAACTATGCTATTTTAGGCGACTGTGTGACGTCAAGGTAATGGGGAAAGCTTGTTGTTTTATTCATCCAGTATCATTCAGATTCATTATTTTTTTAGTTGTTTAAGTGAATTATTATGAAGCAACTTCAGCAATCCACGGCCTCTACCGTTAAATTGCAAATAAGTAACCGTATATTAAATGCTGATAGTATGCTCCTAACTTAATTTTGTGATCTATGTTACAGAGCAATTTGGAAACTCTTGTTTGATGTTTGAGAAAAATTACCCTCAGCATCATGCAAATCTGAACTTAACACTAACAATGCAATGGGCCTGGCTTGTAAATACATGGACAGATAAGCATGCATACTACTAACTTCTTTGTATGACCAGTGAATCAGTATCAGAGTCCTACTCTGCTGAGGTCCATAAAGAACAAAAATTTGCCATGCACTTGTTTTCTATTTTACACACTATAAAACTATTTTCACACCAACTTTGATGAACCCATCACTAATGAGAGCATACATGCCAGTGAACTTATGGACGAAAATAAACATCATAATACATTGAATAGTTTAATTTTGTTGTAAATTTTTTAATGAAATTTTTGCTTGAACATGTTCACATCATAAAGTATGCAGAACATGTTTTATATGTATAACATAATGTATATTAAACCACTCTTTAAAGTAAGTGTTATAGTTCACTTTTGAGCCAAGCTCTCATCTATGTTCCCTGATAACTTTTTGTCACGACTCATCAAACTTGACTATGAAATCCAAATTTCATTAATCACATCACCTTTAATAATCATTCAGTTTTTCTTATAGAAATCATAGGAGAAACTATTTGGGCCTGCAGTCCTGCCACTGTCAGTGGAGTTTAAAGCATCCCAAATTTCAGCTTCTGAAGGAATTTCAACAAGGTTCAGTTCTTTAGTGTATGATTGATCCCCCGAGACAATTCCCCGATCAATTTGGGTTCTGGCAGAAGAGGGATTTGTCAATAACTGGTGGAAAAAATTAACAGTATCCTGAGCAATATCATTGGCATCATTCAACCATCTCCCCTCAGTATTCTGAATTCTATGGATAACATTGCATTTCCTTCTATATTAGATACAAACATGGTAGTATCTTGTATTTCTGTCCCCATTTAAGAATGTGTTGATAGAGGCCTTCTGGTTTAAGAAACATTCCTTCCAGGCAGTAACAGTAAGGAGCTTTTCATTTGCTTCCAACAAGGAGGTTTCATCCACTTGACCAAGCACTGCAGCACTTTCCATAGCCACCAAATCCTTCTCAGCTTGCTCAAAATTGTTGAACGCATCTCCAAAAGTAGACCAGCTCCATTCTTTGAGAGCTTTACCAACTTTCTTCTGCAGATGCCAAAGTTTCACCAGGGGGTTTGGATGTTCAATGCCTTGCTAGCTGGCTGTGATAAATTCAGGATGATCAGACCACATGTTTTGATATCTGAAAGGAGTTTTTCCATTGGGAGGTGTGTTAGCAATGGATAATAGGAGAGGTCTGATATAGTGGAAAACCACTTCTATAAATGGCGTCTTTGGAGAGCATATAAACTTTTTTGAATGTAAGGTGGCTTTGTCTTCGCTTCTCTTGAGATGATTTTCCTTTCCCTCTCCTTTGGGGTTCTTACATTCTATTATTTTCTTACTCATCCTTTATAAATGTGTGTGCATTACTTATGGGAATGTAGTAGAAGAATTTTGATGGTGATTCTAATATTCAGCTAATGGGTATAAAACCCAATGGGAAAAGGAGAGAGGAATAGAGGTCGAAGAGGAGAGAGAGCATATCCCAATGAGGAGATGGAAAATACTTTAAACCATCTTGCTTTCATTAAATATTTTTAATTGCTTCTATATTCAAAAGGCACTTACTTTATTGAAGACAATTATTTAAATATGTTAAAAAGGTTAGATATTAATAATACCAGATATAATTTTCACATCATATTTAATTATAGAACTAATTGGACACATGATTTTATTGGAGAACCAATGACTGTGATAGCCCCACATCATTCTCCCAATAAAAATATCCTTATCTTTAAAGTGATAAAGGAGGTGTCCCTGAGTCGAAACTAAAATATCGACCTTTCTAAAGGAAGAAGTAAATTATACTCTCATAAAATAATTTAGTGGATTTTGTTTAGGACGTTACTAGTGATCATGCTATTATGCATAATGAGCAATCTGTAATGAAAACGTATGATGGTTTGCCAATAATAATAATACTAAAATAACATCAATTTGAGCAACTAGTTTGAGGGTGATATAGTGAGAATCCTATTTTTTAATATCAAATCTTGATGCTACAGTCTCAAATATTATATCACAAATGTGGCTCCTTCCAATACTAGTTATGACCCTAAGCGTTCTAAATCTTATGAAAATGTTTTTCTTAAGAAATTTAATCAGAACATGCTAATCATTTCTAGATAGAGTAACTCGTTCCATTTTGAAACATAGTCCACTGCTATAGAAATATATTGATTTCGCTTTGATGAAATAAAGGAACTTATAAAATCTAACCGCAACACGAAACAAAAAGAAAAAGTTCAACTTTTATAACATAATTCATAGGCATTTTTTATTCTTAGTGTTATTGACCACTCTTTAACAGCTATCATATCTTTTAATAAATTCATTAATATCTTTAAAAAAAATATGCTAATAAAATTCAAATTATCAAATTTTTGAACCACTTCTCAAAATTTTCTTTATATTTAGAGTAATGACACTGCTTAATTATTTTATCTTCTTTCTCTAAGGAGACATCTCCTAATAATTAGGTTCTTATACTTTATGCTTTTAGAAAAGCCCATGGGCCAATTCATTGAAATAAAACACTGATACAAGAGTTATGGGAGGACCCCGTAGCTGGGGCACCACCCATGAGCACAGAAAACATAAATAACAAAGGCACTCTGAAACAAAGTGCAAACAGGAAAGACAATAGAAAGCACACAAAAGTAATAGAAAGGAAAGTGGACATGTGAGTCTTCCACTTTCACAAGTAGTAGCTAATGACGTCTGAGTCTTCCTCTGCTAGGACGTGGAGCGGTGTGAGCGAGTATTTTTTTAAGTGCTTGACCCATTCCATGGGGAGCCAAAGTATCATCAATTAAACCTTGAAACTTAGAGGTACCCCCTATCTTTCTCTTTCTCCGGGAAATGTAAACTTGCCATTGTCGTTCTTCTTCTTCCTTATCTTCTTCTTCTTCTTCTTCGGTCTCATCTTCTTCTTCTTCATCTTCGACGGTTTCTGAGGGCTGGGTAGCATTTATGGAACCTTGTTGTGTATTAGGAACTTTAGTTCCATCTCTCTCAATAGGCTCTTCTGCGCCGAGAGGAGAGACATTAGTGATAACCGCGGCAGTAGGAGCCACCTCGTCCCCCTGAAAATGTATATCCTTCGTAAGTGGGTGGAGAGCTGGATGAGAAATAGGAGCAGAAGCCACATCCCCCCTCCCTCCCCCTCTCAAGGAGAGAGGGTTCTGAAATATGATCTGTAGTCGTAGGGACTGAAGGAGCAGAATGCAGGACAGAGGTCAATTCTTTGGATTGAGGAGGAATATAATTGAGAGCAGCATCAGTTGCATCAATAGGATCTGGGATGAAATGAACATCATGTGGATCAACTATGAGTACCGGTGGGGCTTCCAGGATTTCAGACTGGATTTCAGTGATCCGTGGGACATCAGCAGAAGAGTTAGGTGGCTTTGTAGTAACGACTAAATTGTCAGGCTAATGCTCAGAGGGCCGTGAGACGTCCGTGGTAAAAAGAGGTGGCACTTCTGCTGAGATGGCAGAAGGAAGGGGGTGGGAGACCGACCCAAGTTCTTATACTTTATAAATAAATATGATTCATTCTAAAAATAAAATTTAGCATTGTTTCTAAATTTCTTTAATTATGACTAATCATATGGTAAAGTATCACTTATAATGATATTCAAAATGTCAACATATCAATAAAATAGTTTGATCATCCAATGCGGACATTTGTTCATCAGATAAAATAATTATTAATGTCATTTTCTTTAGGCATAAGTTTTTCCTGATTTAATATGGAGAAGTAATCAGCCACTTGATTTTCAATACTCTTTTTACTTTTAATTTCTGTATCAATTTCTCCTAACAACGAAATTCACCTAATAAGTCATGGTTTAACATCTTTTTTTTTTTTACAAGATGTTCAATGATTAGTATTAACTGTAACTTTGGTATCTATCATGTAGGATCTAAACTTATTAAATGAATATATTATTGCTACCAATTCTTTTTCAATTGTGGAGTAATTAATTTGGGTATCGTTTAGTATTTTTCTAGTATAAATATTATATGAAATAGTTTGTCTATCATTTGTTTTAGGATAGCTCCAATTACATACTCATTTGGATCATACATGAGTTGAAATGGATAATCCAATTATCTGCAATTATAATAGGTGTAGGGATCAATTTATATTTGAAAAGTTCAATGGTCTTGGTTGGTTATGTTCGCTTGGTTGATTTTCTATGTTTTCCAATTGATTTTTGCCTTCTGTGTTTTCAAAACTTTAACAAGTCCTATTGATTTCTGGATTAAGTTTATACTGTTTTATGGCATTCTATCTTATTCATGCAACAACTAAACACTAGTTATAAGAATGCTTCGGAATTTTATCTTCTCGGCTTCTAAACCTAAAATCTATATCGCCCACTCTTCCACCAACTCAATATTCTAACCATCTTGATCTCAATTCCTAGCCTTAACCTTATTACTTCCACCAAAAATTCATTCTGACACTTATTACTTAAACATAAATCCCGTTCAACTATTGATCCACAATCCTACTTTAGCTGAAACCATAAAGTGAGAATCAAATCATTGTGCTGTCAAAGAGAAACCTTCAATGAGGTGTTCATGAGCTTAACATGAAGGATATTTAGCAAAAAATCTTCCAATTGCAACAGGGCTTGCTGATTTTGAATGGACACAACATGGGTAAGTCACCCACAGCACAACTGTAGCCACCTTGATGGAGTAGATGAAGAAAAGTCTTTTCATTAAGAAGCTTTAAGTGACGAAGAACCAAATCGCGTTGATTCAGCATTAACTATAGGAGGAGAGAGGGTGATTTTGGAATAAACGTGAATTTACTCAATTTAATATTCACATGGAGGACTATCAAAATACTCTCATGCTCTTCTATTAAAGTCACGTTTCAAATTATTTCAATCTATTTGTTTGTCTCTTCATGTTAAAATTTTGATTGTCGCTTGGAGGTTAGAGTTGTGCAATTCAAGCTGTTTTTTTGCCTCTTTATTCTAAATTATTCTATATGTTGTGCAAATGATGTAACAAAATCATAAGCTTAGACAATAGAGGAGTGTTGTAATTTAATTCAAAGTGCATTAGAGGAATAAACTAGCACCGTCCTGCACCTAGGATTCTATTTGCTGCGCTTTGATCTGTCGATGATGATTTAGCCAAGTGCTTTGCTGCCACTTCTGAAGCTAGGGACCTAACCTCTTCCTTGACCTTTTATTGCTTGCCTTTATTGGCGGGGTGCACTATTTTACTGAAAGCGAAGAGTGCGCTACGCACCTTCGACGCTGGGCAATCTGTAAGTCGAATAAACTGCCTATATATACTAAAAATAATATCTTGAAAGTGGCATCATAATTGATTTTTGTGAGTTTCAATACCAGAAAAAGCAAGATTTATTTATGGCAATTTTTTATTATTTTTAATATAATTTATTATTGACATTTGTGTTGCACTCTTCTGATGCTAAAATCTCTTTTGTAGGCCTGTGCCACCTACCCAGGTTGTAGTAGCAGTAAGTAATGCTTATGGCCGTGTTCGGAAGCCATTGGGCTTCAGGCTCGTTGGTTTGTTCTCCAACTTTGGAGAATTGGATGGAGGGAGCCAATCTGATTGCCGTGCTGAGTGCTCCATCTGGATGCCAATTCCTCCTCCGGGCTACACTGCTGTTGGATGTGTAGCAAATGTAGGAAGCCAGCCACCTTCTAATCATGTTATCCATTGCCTTCGGTCTGATCTAGTAACCTCTACTGCATATTCAGATTGCATATTTTATGTCCCACCACAACCAAGGTACTTAGTAGTACATTTAGCAGATTTATTTAAGCTGTTCATTCTTAAAGTTATCTAACTTCAATTTCATTTCTCATCATAGGACTTTGTCTGGATTTAGCATATGGCATGTTGATAATGTTCTTGGTTCATTTTATGCACACTCGTCTGTGAATTATCCGCCTAAGGATGAAAGTTTTGATTTGCACCAAATTATTCTTCGTTACCCCAATTGGCATCTCTCCGTCAATAAGAAATCTCCTTCTGTTAGTCATGATCAGCAAACTGCCAACACTAGTAATGCTTCTTCTGGATGGGATATTCTTAAAACAATATCTCGGACAAATTATTTTATGTCTACTCCACATTTTGAAAGGGTCTGGTGGGACAAAGGTTCTGATTTAAGGAAGCCAATTTCAATCTGGCGACCAATCCCACATCCGAGTTTTGCTCCCCTTGGTGATTGCATAACAGAGGGGTTCGTATTGAATTTTGGTCACCTACATAATTTTTTGGTGAATTAGGTATTGACAATCAATTGCAAACTTTGTCAGGTTAGAACCACCAGCTCTTGGACTAGTTTTCAAATGCGGCAACTCAATGATTTCTTCCAAGCCTATTCAATTTACTAAAGTTGCTCAAGCTGTTGGCAAAGGGCTTGAAGATGCTTATTTCTGGTACCCAAGTCCTCCCCCAGGCTATGCTTCTTTAGGCTGTGTTGTCACTAGAAAAGATGAAGCACCTCCAAAGGAGTCATGTTGTTGTCCAAGGATCGATCTTATTAATCATACAAATATTTCCGAGGAACCAATTTCCAGATCTTCTAGTTCAAAGGGTCCTAACTGCTGGAGTATTTGGAAAGTTGGGAATCAGGTTTAAGATACTTCTTTTTTTATTACATTTTGTCTTATCATTGAAAATCGTATGTCTAAGAAAAATTTCTAGTGTTATAAACATGAGAGTCCCAGTTTCTATTTTTAACTTTCCTTTGGTTGTGCAATTTCTCTTTTTTGCTTGCACTCTTTATAATCTTCTCCTTTCAGGCATACACATTTCTTGCACGATCTGATCTGAAAAAACCATCATGTCATCTCGCATACACCATAAGTGACTGTGTGAAGCCTAAAACACGGGAAAACATTAGTGCTGAAATGAAGTTGGGGTGCTTTTCCATCACCATCTTAGATAGCTTCCTTGGAACAGTATGTATTCTTGTAAACTCGTTTCTGTATTTTTTGAATAGAATTGATTGCGTACCTTTCATCCTTTTTTAATTGTAATGTGGTGTAGATGACACCAGTAATTGATGCAACTATCACAAATATAAATCTTGCCACACACGGAGGCGTTGAAGCGCTGAATGCCGTCCTCATTTGTTCAATGGCTGCATCAACTTTCAACAGACAGTTGGAATCATGGGAGCCCCTTGTTGAACCCGTTGATGGGATTTTCAAGTTAGATCTTTTCTCTCATGATAGTAACATCTATCTTTTAAATCATTTTTGGTATTTGTGACAATTTAATTTGCTTTGATATTTGAAATCCTTAAGGTTGGATTTGTGAGATTAATCGGCTACAACTTTTTATATTGTCCAACTAACTTTTATTTTTTAATCTTCTTGAGACTTGAAACATACGATACCTGCGAACATACTCTATCAATTGGAAAGCGAATTCGTATTGCTGCAACTAGCTCCCTGAATCTGAATGTCAGTGCAGCCAACCTTGAGACCATATTTGATACTATTGTTTCGTGGGAGAGACAAAATAAATTGGGCCATGCTTTGTCCAAAAATGCTGAGGTGACTGTATATCCAATATATTATATATGTTCTTGTGATTTATTAGCTGACTAACAAAGCGTCTTTCTAGGTAGCTGGTGAAGTTTCAAAAAACATTCATCTATCATTTTCAGCATTGAATGAAGATGATTTACAAAAAGTGATCATTGAAAATAAGCTAGGATGTGACATTTACCTAAGGAAAATTGAAGAAAACTCAGAATATACTGAATTGTTACAGAATAACTACAACACAGCATTGTTGCTACCACCTCCGCTATACTTTGATAGATTGAATGTAGAAACCAAATCTACAGACACGCGCTATTATGTTACCATACAAATTTTAGAGTCCAAGGTGCCTATAATATCTGTACTATTGGGAAGTACTTACTTTATTTCTTGTGCTGATATTGTAAATCTGTTTGCTGTTGCTTCAGGATTTTCCCATCATTGATGATGGAAATAAGCAGGACTACTTTTGTGCACTACGGCTTTTGATTGACAGCAAGGTATCGGATCAGTATAAGCTTTTTCCACAGAGTGCAAGGACACGATGTGTAAAACCTTTGGTTTCAAAGGTAAATGGTATGGCTGTGGGCTATGCTAAGTGGAATGAGGTTTTCATATTTGAAGTTCCTGAGAAGGTTGGTTTAAAGAAAACCCTTACAGTGATCTCTCCTAGAGTTCAATTTTTTGCACTCTTCTGATATATAATATATATCATATTATTTTTGGGGCCATGATTTTTCGCTTGAGGAACTTAAGGCTTCTAAATACTACTTTGTCATATTTTACAAATGTAATAGTCGATAGCCTACAATAGTTTTTTGAATAAACTATTGTCTAGATGCCTAACTGAATTTACCGTAAAAATCTATGATTCTATTGATATGTTTATTGTTTTTATGTGATACAATTGTTTTTTCATTTAGGATAAAGGTTCTGCAAGGCCATAAATATTCTCTCTTCGTATGTTTCTTGTAATGTAATTCCTTTTTCTTGTGCTGCCATATGCTTTTAACCAAGTCTAGCAAGATTACTTTATCTGTTTGCTATTGAATTGCTTCCAAAATATCCATATGGTTTATTTGTCTGAACACTTTAGACATAAAACAGTATTTTATGCATGAGTTTTGGTTCTATATATATGGTTGGAAGGAGGCTGACAGTTTTAGTGTTCCAAGAATGGATCGGATTTAGTATGAAGATGGTTGTGAAATAGCAAGGGAGAGATTGTGCGAGGTCAACAGAGTTCTGGAAGGGAGTTGGGGACATTTGGCGATTATCCAGACTAAAAGCGGTAAAGATAACCCCAAAACAGTGGTCCCGACTAGGCATCTGTTTTTTGAAAAAAGTTGCAGACACAGTACTTGTAAAGGAAAGAGGATACAACACTCAATGATGGTTAAATAATTAAAGAACACAATTTCCAAATACATAAAAAAGCAAGTCTCCCAAATCAAAAATAACATATAAATAGTTTCTCTAATTTTAATTTAAATATTATAAAAAAGGGTTACACAAGGGCTGTGGTTAGCAAAGAGGTGGCAGAAAACTATTTTTTAGAATTTTTCATGGGATGGAGCCCTGCCCTTCTCCGATGCAGCCCTTGCATCACTCTCCCTTGATAGGAGAGGCTTCATCATCTTTTCTGTAAATGTCTGAATTTTTGTAATAGTACAACAAGTCAGTAACGTAAAATGTTGAAATATTATAGTCTCTAGGTGAACAAATCTTATATGCATTAGCATTAATACTTTTGGTGATTATGAATGGACCCCCAAAAGAACCTACAAAAACATCTCTTTCTTCAAAGTGATCCTTAAAGACATGAGTTCTCCTAGTCCATCTCTCCGCTTTTGATATATACTATTTTGCTTAGCAATTTTATTCTTCCTTGTTCATGTATGGTCTAAGTATCTTTGACTAAAATTTCTACACCAGTACTAAGTTCAGTAGTTGGAATTATGGCACTAACTCCAACAATGTGAGAGCAGTCCACCCGTTTATAATCTCAATAAACCTTTGACCTGTGGACTGTCTGGTGGAACAATACTATACACTCCATCTGAGGAAGCTATAAATCTTATTGTCTGACATTTTCCCAAGAATCATCTAAGGAAATTTTCCAGATTGTGATTCATCACTCTATTTATCCATCTTTCTGTAGGTGTACTAAATTGAATTGTAACTTAGCACCTAATGTATCCCATAAGATCCTCCAAAAATGGCTCAAGAATTTCACATTCTTGACATAAGTGATGATCTTGGGGATGCTATGAAGAGGGATTATCTCTTTGAAGTATAAATCTGTAATGTTTGATGCATTCATCGGTTCGTGGCAAGGCACAAAATGTGACATCTTGGTGAAGCGATTTGCCACCACCATAATAAAATCTTAACTCAGCTATGTCCGTGGCTAACCCACCATAAATTCCATGCTCATTTTGAACCAAATTGTCTCTAGAACAGGAAGATATATTTTGTCTTCAAGTCTTAGCCACATGACATACTCTTCACCATCTACCATGTCGGCCCGAACCTCGTATTAACCTAGGCCAATAAAAATCTTAGTTCACTAAGGAAAGAGGTATCCTTGCTAAACTGTCCGACCATTCCTTCATTATAATGCTCCCTATAAAATAGCGAGTAGTAGTTTTTTTTCTTTTATTTCTATGGGTTTTTCTATAATTCAGCAAACAGTATACAAGCTGAGCCAAGAACTATTTTTCGAGGTATTTTGTAGCTAACCCTTGTTCATTGATTTGCTAAAGTGAATCCTTATCAATCTTGTTTGATTGCACTTTGGTTAAACATATGACATAGCATTTTGGTATCTGGTTTTGCAGAAAATGTTAATCCCAAAATTATAACATTAGTATTGCCATACTGTGGTGCTGGAAAGTAAGACATATGACAACATAATCTCTTAAGGATGCTATTGGACAAAATTATTGTACTAACCATAGATTACCTGGTTTTGGTATTTTTTTGCCGAGTTTCCTTTCATTTTACATGGAATTGCATCAATCAATGAGCGTATACAATGTGTTGCATAAACTAAAACCTATTTACAAACTAATATGGAAATTTATTTAAAACCAAGTAGCATTGATTTTTCTATTCGCTCATTAACTTTTTTGCCTTTTAGATTTTGGATTTGTTTTATGTTGTTTACGAGTCATTCTTTATGTATAGTTCATCCACGTTTCTATTTTGTTTCACCTTCTATGAACCTGAGAATTTATCATTCTATTCTGTTCATTATTCAGGGCTCGGCTAATTTGGAAGTAGAGGTTACTAATCTAGCTGCGAAAGCTGGGAAAGGTACTAATGAGTGTACATCAAGTCCATTCATTTTTTATCTATTTTTTAATAATCTTTTTTATTTAGATGTATGACTCAAGTTACTCTGAATTTCAGGTGAAATCATAGGTGCATTATCTGTTCCTCTCAGAGTAAGTGGCAATACCCTAAAGCGGGCTACTTCCATAAGAATGCTACAGCAAGCCGTAGGTTCTGATGGTGGGAATATTTCTTCTTATGCTCTACGGAAGAAGGTAATTAATTTCAAAAATATCATGCTTCAGTATCTGCTTTGCTGTATGTTTAATTCCCTTTATTACATCTTGTATTTGAAAAAATGTCAAACAATGTATTTTCTCTCTTACATCTTCAAACATGAATTGTTTAATCAACAAAAAATGTTTGCATGCATTCAGGTTCATGATCATGAAGAGAATAAAGACTCTGGTTTGTTGGTAATTTCTACCACATATTTTGAACGAAATTCTGACATAAATTTTCAAAGAAGTTTACAGAGTACAATTGCTGTTGATAGAGATGTCGGTTTCTGGGTGGGGCTTTGGCCTGAAGGACCATGGGAAAGTTTTAGTTCGGTATTGCCATTATCCATTATTTCTAAATCACTTGACAGAAACCCTTTTGCATTTGAGGTGGTTATGAGAAATGGCAAAAAACATGCTATCCTTAGAGCTCTCGCTGTTATCAAGAATGAAACTGATATCAAGGTTGAAGTTTCATTTTGTCCTTCCTCAATGCTAAGCAGCCCTCTTCTAAATAAGGATAGAGAAAACCCGGCTGTTGTGTCTGAGGAAGTATATGAAAATCAGCGTTATCAACCAATTTCTGGGTGGGGAAATACATCCAATTTTAATGGTGACCCAGGACATTGGAGTAAAAGGGATTTTTCATACTCATCAAAGGTGATAAGTTATCTAACTAGAATTATGTGGCTACTGATTTTGAATTTATAATTCTTTGTTCTAATTTAATATTTTTTAACAAATTTGAAGGATTTTTTGGAGCCCACTCTGCCCTCCGGTTGGCGGTGGATTTCTGCTTGGAAAATTGATAAGTCCGACTATGTTGACAGTGAGGGCTGGGCATATGGAACTGATTTTCAGAATTTAGAATGGCCTCCAAGTTCGTCACTGTCATCATTAAAATCAGCTTTACATTTTGTACGAAGAAGACGATGGATACGTGATAGGCAACAAATACCTGACCAAAACATTCATGACCTTAGTAATGTCATTGCTGTTATAGATCCGGCCTCATCTACTTTTTTGCCATGGACAAGTATGGCAAGAGATTCAGATCTGATTTTGCAGGTTCGACCATATGCTGAAAATTCTCAGGAATCATATGGTTGGGGTCAAATAGTGTCCTTCGGCTTCAGCAAAGATCAATCTGCCAATCAGTTAGGTTCTGCTTCTAGACAAAACAGAGTGAGCCAACTAAGTTCTCGCAATTCTTGTTTGAGGCTAAACAACCTTGAAAAGAATGATATACTCTTATGCTGCAGCCCTTGCAGCAGTAGTAGACAGAGTACATGGTTCAGTGTTGGGACCGATGCTTCCATTCTTCACACAGAATTAAATGCTCCTGTTTATGATTGGAAAATATCCATTAATTCTCTTATCAGGTTGGAAAACAAGCTTCCCTATGAAGCCGAATATGCTATTTGGGAGAAAACAACTCAAGGGAATATGATTGAACGGCAGCGTGGTATTGTATCATCAAATGGCAGTTCATTTATTTATTCGACTGATATACATAGGCCTATCTACCTTACATTGTTTGTTCAAGGTGGTTGGATTCTAGAGAAGGTAACTAAATGTCTAATTAGAAAATGATTTAGTATTGCTCTGAAGCTTCTAGATACCTGATAATTTGATATACCTTCAGGAAGCTGTTTTGATTATGGATCTCTTAAAGCTTGAACATGCATCATCATTTTGGATGATTCATCAACAAAGTAAGAGGTATGCATTATGACTCGACAATATAAGGATTTTGTGTAATTATTGTGTGGTTAATTATGAATGAGTTGCCTATGTCAAATTTTGTTTCCATTATAGGAAACAATGAGCTCAGTGTTTTAGTTAACATAAGCATGCATGATCAATGTCAAATCATATTTTTGTATTTGTTATGGAAATGCTCAAATAGAATTCTCAGATCATATATTTTTTTTAAGATGGTAAGTTCTAATTAGTGATGCATTTACTGAAGCCAATGAAATGTTTAGAAAATAGAGACTTTAAAATAGTGGAACTTAGCTGGTACATGTTATAATTTTGGTGGATATTATGTTACCAAATCCATTTAAAATTACCAAATAATAATATGATACTTATATGTGAAAGATTAGTATATCTTGGGTTTATGAAATGGAAAAATGAAGATTAATGGCTTATAAAACGCTAGATGATTAAAATAGAGAACTATCTCATTGGTTTTGTATATGTCTTGAGCTCTCTCATATTTTTGGAGTTATTGCTGATACCAATAGCTACTAAGCTTAGCATGGATGCAGAGGATAGAGTTAGAGAGATTTAAGTCTTGCATGAGTGGTTAAGGACCTAGATTTCTAAGCAAAACATCGAGAATCAAAGTTAATTAATGTTGAAACTAACATTTTCGAGATTATATACGGGCGGAACTCTTTCATTTCTTTGAAGTTCTACTGAGCTTATCAAGGATGCAGAAATTGGTGTTAGAGATTTAGATCCCACATGAGCAACTGATGGCATTAATTGTCAAGCAGAATACCAAGTATTATAAGTAAGCTAATAAATTGCAAAAAAAAAAAGCTATATGGTTTTTAAAGAATGTGAGATGGTGTGGATCAGATTGAATAAGAAGAGCATTCATGCATGGATATTTAGAAAGCTCAAGTGAAACCATTCTTGAGATCCTAAAAGTTGTTTAGAAAAATTTTGCAAGGATGTACTTATGGAATCGTACGAGAAAGAGGATAGGGGCAGTCAATGGCACTCGGAAGGAGATTGGTGGCAAAATTTGTCGTTGGATAGTAGATTTGAGTGATTCGGCTGCTGTTTGGACTGAAAATAGTGAGTCAACGGTGAAACGGTGAGGGGGTTCCACCGCCTGTTCTTGAGCAATATACAAACACTCTACCTGGAATAAGAAGTTGATAAAGCACTCTTTAGAGCATAAATTAGAGACTACGATCTCTGCAATACATAAAAGTCAAACTAGTTGCATCAAAACTGCAATATACATAATATATAAGAGTACCTCAATAGAAAATAAAATATAATTAATGTAGTGGAAAAAATAAAAAGATAAGATAATAGAAATAAAAGTAAAATATAATAAAATAAAAACAAATCTGAAGGGGTCTGTGTTCAGTTTGAAAGAGAACAACAATCTCAACTGTTTCATGTTAAGGAAACAAATGTCTCCATTCGAACCTAGAATGACAAAAGCGTAAGGAAAGAAGATTGAGAGTTATAGCAGAGAAGAAATATGAAGTGTAGAAGGAAGAAGCTTGTGCGTGAAGAAGTGGATTAAGGGATCTACTTATTGTGTTGTTGCTTGTGTGTGAAGAGTTGGGATTTCCAGTTGACAAATTACGTGGGAAATTTTTATCGTTTATGGCTTATTTTTTATTTCTTTATTTTAATTATATTTACTTTTATGAATCTATTTATGTGTAATTTTTTTCTATTTTGAAACTTGTGCTTGATTTGCTTTAAGTAGTGATGTATCCTCTTCTTTTTGCAAGTTTTGTATCCGTAGCTTATTTTGGAATATGTGGGTTAATCTCATTGTTGTCCATACCGCTTATATTGTTTATCGTTTAATAAATTAATTACAAAGTTAGTTTAAAATAATTGTGAGTTAATCAAAGTCACTGAATACTCATACATATAAACTACAATAACATAAGGGAAAACATAACATGCTTGCTATTTAAGTTTTTAATAAATCAATATAAACATTTGATATTTTAAGAATATGATGTTATTCAATAATCTTACTATATCAATAGCATATCTATATCATTCTATATATGTACAATCGTCACAGGAGTAATGTCTAAAAATTATAATAATTAATGAACTTCAATATTAATATTATTTTTCATTTACATGCACTGGTATCTTAGTGTTTCCCTTCTAGTATCATAAATGGGTCACTCCATCATATTCAGTCATGCGCATACAGACAGTCAATATAGATATATCATTCATGTGCTCATCACATTCAATATATATATATATATATACAGTATTAACCAAATGCATGATACTAAGTAGCTGTAAACATATAACATTCATATTAATGTGATGAATAAAGAAAAGAACATATCAATCAAAATAAAGTTTATACAAATACCATTAACTATTAATGCAGAATAGTTGAGAAGAAATAAAATATTACTATGGATTAAAAGTAGTACTCACCTTGATGACGATTATTTTATTCTTAAATTTGTCTTGATCACAATTCTTCAAAAGTTGATGTATAAAATAAACGTGATTCATATTATTTGAATTTAATTTATTCATATTATTGTAATTAATTATTAACTTTCTTATTTAAATATTAAAATTTTCATGTTTAATTTTATGAAAACCTAATTAACATTATTTTTGCTATTAAAATTGATTAATTGAATCATAATATAAACCCAAGTTTTTGTATCGAAGTTTGCTCGGGTCAATTTTCCTCATCTTGCACGCACACTTCGCCTCCTTTTGTTCCCTTTCGATCTAAAATTTTAAACTAAGACTCCTAATTTAATAATTTTTTTATTAACATTATAATATATATATATATATATATATATATATATATATTTATTTATTTATTTATTTATTTATTTAAGAAAGAATCGTATGGCATATTTCATTGAAATGAAAAGGGGGTACAAAACAAGTAGTATGAGGGCCCAAAAAATTGAGCTCGACTCATAAGATACAAAAAGCAAATAAAGCTCAAATAGAGCAATACAAAAGTTGAACAAAAAGAAAGAAGCAACTGAAGAGGACGAGGCCGCCAAGGCTTCCCTCTACCCCTGGTTCTTATAGCGCATTCATAAATCACACTCTGAAGGGCTTCTCATTACTGGGGAGACCAAAATATCATCCAATTAAGTTTCGAGGGGGTAGTAACCCCGACTTTCTTCTTCCTCGGGAGGTATACGACTTGTCATTCTTCTTCGATGAGACTTGACAATCGATCCGAAATGGGAAGAGTCATTGTTGTGATAGGTTCCAATACTTGAGAGTCTCCTAGCCATTGAGCGGGTAGAACAACCAAGCTACTATTAGGCTGTAGTTCTTCCTCAGTAGTAGTCGGCACCTTTTCCGTCATCGTAATATGAGTGTTTGTTTCTTCTCATCTTCAGACATGGTCTGATCTCCCTCTATAGTAGTGGGTACCTGAGATGATAATGTAACTGCTCCAGTAGAAGAAGATAGGATGACCTCATCCTGTCTAGCAGCGGTAACTACCTGATGCTCCTCCAAGGGTCGATCATTCTCAACCTGTTCTGGATCAGTAGTGGGTGTCACTGACGGTGAGAAAGGCGGTATACCCGTCGTAGGAATGTGCGGTCCAGTAGTATTTGCATGTGTAGGTTTAAGGTTCGGATGCAAGTGGTAACACTGATGGGGAGAGTGACCAAACATACGGCAGTGGGTACAGTAAAGAGGTACATGTTCTAGTTCTGCTGGTTGTCAAAATCTCTGATGCTGTGTGTCAATCTATATCTCTCTTGGAAAAGGTAGTGTGATGTCTCGTTCTATCAGTATTTTAGCCTCAGAAGGTGGAGTCATATGCTCTGTAGGTGGGTCGTTTGGAGTGGTGTGCCAAAGATCTTTGCGAAGGTTAATAGAAGCTCTTGATCGTAAAGGTGTACCTGCAGATTTGGGAAGCGCAACCAAACAAGGATGATGGGGCTCAATACGATGATCGAAATCAACCGTTCATTTTAGCACCTCCATCACCTGATTGTCAATTCAAAGGAGTCTTTTAGCAAACACTTAGATGTAATCTCCATCATCGGTTAATTGGATGAGAACGTGTCGCCCATCCAATATACCAATCTTCCAACTTCCATTTAGCTTCATTTGCTCAATTTTTTTTAGGATCAATTCAAGTTTAGGATTGCCGTATAAGAACTTACCTACTATAAATAGTCGGCAGGGTGCAGATAGAGTGTAGATCTCTTCCTCTGTAAGAAAAATTGCAGGTTTTCCGTCTTTGCGGGACTTCTTTTTGAGAAACTCAGTTTCAATTCCTTGCGTGAAAGCATCGTGGTATCTGTGCCGGAAAATGTTGGAACAGGAGGGGGCGCGAGAGGGGTTATTGCTGGCGAGGGCTTCGGCGTATGAACGACCCGAGGCCATTGCTTCAGTTGCGCAAGTCCCACAAGGCTTGCAGGAGGGAGCTGCAAGAGGGAGCCATTGTTGTCGAGTAGCAGCGCAACTCGAGCCCGACAGATGTCGAGCAAACAGACTAGCTCAGCCACCAGCGCAGACAGTCGAGGCCTGTAGAAGGGAGCTGCATGAGCCGCTGTTGTCGAGTAGCAGCGCAGCTCGAGCCCGGTAGATGTCGAGCAGACAGACTAGCTCGGCCACCAGCGCAGACAGTCGGCGACGCTGAACGCAGATGTCGAGCCGCAGCAGTCGAGCTCGGCACAGCTGTCAAGCAGATCCGCTAGATCGGCCACCAGCAGCAGCGTAGCGGTCGGAGCAGGAGGAAGCACGAACGCTAGAAGAGACGCGAACACTTCCCACAGCTTGCGATGAAGAGGATGAGAGAAACCATAGAGCAGGCGCTAGGATTCGCCATGCGGCAAAACCCTAGCGGAGCGGGAGCGGGACGACGACATTTTTATTTTATATATATATATATATATATATATATATATATATATATATATATTCTTCTTATATCAGTTAAATAAAATTATTTTACGTTTAAAAATACTAGTCGAGCCTTAACACAGACACGCGTGGCTATGCTTTGGCTCCTTCCTCCTTTGCACATCAAATTCAGATCGCACGCACGAGAGCCCTAGCTTCTGCTTTCTCCCACACGAGCTCAATTTCTTCCTCTACAACTTTGGTCGATGTCGTGGCTCTGCCCAACAGCGCAAACCCTTGACTCTGACACCTTCCTCCTCTCTGTACTGCAAAGACCTTGTCGATCGTCGACGTCGTTGCCCCCAGCTACGTGGAAGCCCTAACTTGCGCTTGTTGGTCTACCGTCTTCATAAGCACCATTAGATCTCCCGATAAGTTCGTCGACGTTGTTGCCTCCAGCTACGTGAAAGCCCTAACTTTGTTTGAAGACTATTCTTGCCAATGCGTGAATATCAGTTTCAGATTGATCACACTTTGTTTATGAAATCAAATAAAAAAAGTATGATAATCATTCTTACTTTATATGTTGATGACATTATTCTTATAGGCAATGACATCGGGAAACATTAAACAATCAAACTAATAATGGTTTCTTAGTTTGAGATCAAAGATCTTGAATATTTAAGATAATTTCTGGGAATGTAAGTAGCTAGATCCAAATATCACATTGTCATATCCTAGAAAAATATATCATTTACTTTTTAATGAAAACATGAATGTTGGGTGCAAACCGACAGATACTTTTATGGATCCCAATTGATGAGTATCAAAAGTAGAAGATAACAACCTAGTTGAAAAAGGGTTGTATCAATGTCTTTTGGTAAAATTGATTTGTTTGTCACATAGAAGACTTGATTTTGCTTTTTCTGTGGGTGTAATGAGCCAACATATGAACGATCCAAATAAAAATCATTTAAAAGTAGTCTTTTAAAACCTGAGAATTGGGCAAGATGTCTAGGGGAATAACATTAAGTGCTTAGGTTATTATATAAGTATTCATATAAATATCTGCATTAAATTTTCTTAAAATCATCTTGTTATCTTTTTTCACATTTTTCTTTGCCTGTAATAGGTTTGAGGAAAAATAAACAAGGATGTTACATGGTATTAAGTGGTGATGAAAGGCTATAGGCATAAGAAATATATATATATATATATTTAGGAAAGCCCTAGGGCCAATTTGATTGAATAAAAAGCGGTTACAGAAGCTTGAAGGTGAGGGCCCAATAAATGGAGCTCTACCCCTACGATACAATGCTAACAAAGAGATCCAAAAGATCAGAACAGAAAAATGGAGTTTACAAAATAAGTAGTATGAGAGGGCCCAATGATGGAGCACAACTCATAAAAAACAAAGAGCAACTAAAATAAAAAGTACTAAAGGTAGAACAAAAATAAAACTTGCAACTAAGGCTTTTTCAGTGGACGAGGTCGTCAAGGTCTTCCTCATCCATGGGTTCTTGTAGCGCATTCAATAATCATGCTCTGGAGTGATTCTCCATTACCAGGAGAGACCAAAGTGTCATCCATAAGATTCCCAAGTAGCATAGTACCCCCAGCCTTCTTCTTCCGCCTGGAGGTATACACTTGCCACTGATCCTCCGAAGTGTGAGCCGTCTGATCCGAAGTGGGAGAGGCTGCTGCAGTGATTGGTTCCATAACCACCTGGGCGGTTTGCACCACAGGAGGAAGGGCCACCCTTCCAACTTGTTCAATAACAGCGGTAGCCGCCGAGTGGCGATTAGTCGCAACCTGCCGAGGAGTCTCCCGACGACCTTCTCAACGAAGCTTGAGTTGTTGAACAATTTCTCGACGAGCGCGCTAAAGAAGGCACGAAGCCATTTTCTCGAGGGAGGATGCGTGCCTATAACGAGTGTCCCTATGTGCCTCGAACGTTTTGTAATCGTTGTGAAAAGAGCTCGTTCTCCACCACCACCACCTGCCAAAACCCCTCTTCGCCATCCGTGATCCAAATTTGATCCACATCTGGGAGAGTAAAATCCCTCTCCACCTGAACCCTGGCACCACTAGGCGAGACCATATCAAAAGTAGATGAATCAACTCTGAGAGGAGTACCAAGAGCTTGACTAATGTTATATAAAGCGTGTCATTGATACAAATGAAATGGGAGTCCCGGAAGTTTGAACCATATAGGAACGATAGGGGGATCCTTAGATGGGTCAAAATCAGGAGTCCATTTGATAAGTTTTATATAGGTGTCGTAGAACAAAACAGATTGTTGAGCGAGAGATTCTAAGCATAATCTTCTTCCTTTGTATTCTAATAAGTAAATGTACGTCATCAAACACTCCAACTTCCATGCTCCAATGAGACTTCGGATCCTCAAAAATTTTCCAACTAAATTCATCTTGAGGTGACCAAATCGAATTTCTCGACCAAGTGTACTTAATATCATCGACGAGAACCTTCATTTCACAGGTGATGAAGATAATGACGAGCTTCCCATCTTTAACATCTATCGGCTCGATAAAAGCATCTGCCTTTTTCCGTACCACGATATCATCGAACTCTTGTGGACAAAAGAGATGATCGGTTTTGTGGGAGTTGTCGCCACGGCTCCGACGATAGGACGCCTCACTGCCATGAAGACAGACACTAAGCCAAAAGGAAAACTCACGGTCGCCGAAAATAAGGAGTCGTTCGAGTGGCCCCTTCGATCCACCTTGCCGCAAGTAGACTTAGTAAACGATCGGCTGCAGCGAGTCCGGACTGTCGCTAGATGAGTCGACGTCGGAAACGGCGAGGCGCAGCGGTGGCCATCCGGCGCGCGCGAGTTCTCGGTCGCCCGACCGGGAAGACGAGTCGAGCGAGACAGCGTTGACTAGACGAGTCGAGTGGTTAACTGTTGCAGTGGGCAAATTAGCAGCGCCGTGTCCCAGAAGCCAGAGACAGCGTCGACTAGACGAGTCGAGTGGTCGCAGAAGCCAGCTTGGCCACGACGCAAGAAGAAAGACGCGAACTGTAGCAACATAGCAGCGCCGCATCGCAGAAGCAGGACCTACGAAGATGCAAAAAGAATGTGGCAGCACCTTCGCCGTTGCGCGATGGAGACGATGTGAGCCTAAGTGGCCAACACCATACGGGAACTGGTTGGAGAAGAAGATGACGACCTTCGTCGTGAACAACCATAGCCGAGCCGAGGTTTCGCCCTCAGGCGAAACCCTAGCGGAGAAAATCGACGCCAACAATCGACTCCGACAGACTCGCTCGGCCTGCTGGATCGTGTCGTATTGCTCGACTACTGCTCGTGGAGTCATCGTCTACAGGACCCGTCGAGACTTCGACTGTGGTTCGCGGCACTCGCCAGTCGATCGTTACGGGCTGCTACGCCCTCGGGTGGAGAGGGTTTTTCGTGACCCGCTCGAACCGTCGCTCCATCTAGCTGGCGAGGAACTCTGCGCTCGATGTCGACTAAGCCGGCCATCGCTCCATCTAGCTGCGAGGATCTCTCCGCTTGGCGCCTATTGTTTCGGCTCAGTTCCCCTTTGTTGCAGCTGTTTCAAGTGGTCTCGAGGTAGTCTCTTCGCGCCGGGGGCTGCTAGATTTCTGACTCCTTTCTGTCATCATGGCAACTAAGAACTTCTATGCTGGTGCTTGTGGACGACGAATTCACAAAAACCTCGATCATCTCTTTTTCACAAGAATTTCATGATACTGATCGTTGGAAAAATACAAGGTGATTTTATCGAGACAGATAGGTGTTAAAGATGGGAAGCACTGCTTGTTTTCTTCACTACCTGGAAATGAAGGTTCTCTCCGATGATATCGAGTTTACTTTTAGTTGGGAAATTCGATTTAATTGCCTGAAGATGGATTTAGTTAGAAAATTTTTGAGAATCGAAACTTATTGGAGCATGGAATTGGGAGTTTTGGATGTGAAACACTTACTTATTCGCATACAAAAGAAGAAGATTATGCGAAATTTTTCTCAACAATCTGTTTTAGTTCTTTGCAGACTCATATGAAGCTTCATCAAATGGACTCCGATTTTGACCCATCTAAAGAACCTCCTATCGTTCGCATGTGGTTCGATCTTCGGGACTCCCTTCATTTGTACGATCGACGTGCGCTCGTACAACATAAGCCAAGCTCTCGGAACTCCTCTCAGAGTTGATTCACCTACTCTTGATAGGGTCTCGTCAGGTGGTGCCAGGGTTCAGGTGGAGAGGGATTTCACTCTTCCAGATGTGGATCGTTTTTGGATCACTGATGGTGCGGATGGGTTTTGGCAGAGAGGCGTGGTGGAGAATAGGCACTCTCTTTGCCGAGCGTTGTAAAATGTTCGGGCACATAGGGACACTCGCTATAAAGCCGTATCCTCCCTCAAGGAAAAGGTCTTTTGGACCTTCTATCGTTGGGACTTCCCAACATAGAGTCGACGCTACTCTGCAGCTCGGGAGAATAAGGTAAGCAGCGATGCTGATAACAGTTTAATCTCAGTTGATTTGGCTGTCGGGGGGACTCCTTAACCGATTACACAAATTTTCACTCCGGTGACTACAATGGTTATTGAACAAGTGGGATGTGTGGCACTTCCTCCTGTGGGGGAGCAAGCCATCCAAGGGACTTCTTTACCGGTTCGCTCTAACAGATACACCCAAACTTTCAGCAGAAAAAAAAGAAATCCCCAACCAACTGCCGAACCCACCAGTACGTTTCCGTTGGATCAGTCATTGGAAGAGGGAGAAGCGGAAGAAGCAGTAGAGGAAGAAGATGACGGTGAAGATTGGCAGGTTTATCATTCTCGATGGAAGAAGAAGCATGGGGATACACTTCTAGTGGATGATACGCTGGTGACTCGGGGCGATGGAGTAGCGATTAAAGAGATTACTTTATGGTTCGCTGAGAAACAGAGCGAGAGTATCACGCTCTCGCTCTTGACTTAGTTTTGTGAACTTTTATGTTCTGTTCTTTTGGTTATTTTTTTTAAGCATTGTATCGTAGTAGAGGTAGGGCTCTATGGACCCTCCCCTCAAACTCCTGTAACTGCTTTTATATCAATATAGACCCTAGGACTTTTTCTAATATATATATATGAAAAAAAAATCCAAGGGCTAATATATTAAAAAAGGAAAGGTACATATATGTTGGATAAGAGGGTCCAAAACTGGCACCCTAACCATCCGGTATACAACACACACCAAGGTCTCAGAAAAATACATGTATACCCAAAAAATCAAGATTAAAACGTAGACATGTAAATTTATGTCAAAATTCTGCCAACACACGCAGATTCTGGGAGCTTGAGGATGACCCAAAGTAGCCTTACCTCTGTCTCTGGTTCTAAGAAGGAGCCAATTAACAAATGGTTAAGTTCTTGTCATTACCCGAAACAACCAATGTATCATCTCTTAAGTTTCTGAGTTCTAATAGGTCTTCATTCTTATTCTTCTTCCTGGATGTGTAAACCTGTCATTCCTCATCTGAAGACTGGCTCATCTAATCAGTGTATTGATCCAAAGATTGTCGGGTATGTGTAACATGTTGCTTATCAAGATCGCTTGTGTCTAATTAACAGTAACAACTTGCTCGATCTGCTCTAGGGTATGTGAAGTATGAAATGTCTCATCTGCCCCACTAACAGAGGTTCCACAAGAGGAATCAGAGGACTTATATCTTGAGCATTGTGTGGAGGCTGAGTGGTTGACATATTGCCCATGGAGATAGTGGAAACTTCAGCAACGTTGGGTCGGCGTGCAGGCTATAATTTTTAGGAGATTTTTTCAAAACAAAATATATTAATTAGATAAATACATGAGTACCTCGGGGGCATCTACTAAAAAGTTTTATAGTACAAGAAAAATATATAAGCAGAAAAGTGGTACAAGGTTTTCATTTGGGATGTCTGGCCTGAAGCCTAGAAAATAACAAGAGTTTTGGCGATAGATTTTGTTTTGATTCCCACCGATTGGACATAAAGAACATTTAATCTCTTATTCACCTAAGAGTTGATAACTTGCGTGCTCTAAATAGAATCAGGATCCTGTTGTGATAAATAATTTTCTTTTTTTCATAAATAAGATAAAATTAAGACTTGTTATGCATATATTGTTTTTGTTTTGTTCATGAAATATCTTTTTTTCCCTATTGTCTGCAAAGCTGTTTTTCTTTTCAGGAAGGTGCGTGTCAGTGTTGAACATGATATGGGACGAACTGATGCTGCTCCAAAGTCGGTGAGGTTTTTTGTTCCATATTGGATCCATAATGATTCATCAGTACCATTATCATATCGCATTGTGGATGTTGACCCATTGGACAGTTTGGATGCCGATTCTCTCACAACATCTAGAACTGTTAAATCTGCGAAGTTTACTTTGAAACATAGCTCAAAATCTATTGACAGAAAGTTCTCTCACTCGAGGAAAAGCAGCAGTATTCTGGAAGTAATTAATGATTTCAACCCAATTTGTGTTATGCTATCACCTCAAGACTACACTGATCATGGTGGAGCTTCATCATCTTCATCTTACGGTGATGGTCTTTTATCTACACGTGTTGGTATCTCTGTTGCTATGTGTAATTCTGAACATTACAGCCCTGGGATTTCACTTACTGATCTTGAAAGAATGGTGAGGGGACATCTATGCTTCTGGAGTTCTACTTCACGTATGAACTTTTTGAAGCTGATAATTATAAACATCTTATTTTTGTAGGAGCGGATTGATGTTAAAGCATTTTCATCAGATGGATCCTATTTCAAGCTCTCAGCACAGCTTAGAATGTCTTCTGACAGAACAAAGGTTAGTTTTCTCGCTCTTAACATATTTTTCAACCTAATTGGACCTATATTTAAGCATATGTTAGTTATTGCAGCTTATGGAACCTACATTTAAGCGTTTGCATGATTAGCTTTTGATTCTGATCAAATGAAGTGAGCATAATATTCTTTAATTTGCAATGTCACTTCTAATTTTGTCAATTCTACTTGGAAACTGAAATTTATAATGTAAGAAATTAAATATATATATATATATATATATATATATATGTGTGTGTGTGTGTGTGAACTTGATAAATTTTATTGTATCTGTCTGCATTTTGTATTTTTTTGGTTTTCATTTAGATATGAATATTGTTTGCTAGTAAAAAAAAAACCTTACAATGTTATCTATTTACTTTTGATGGTTGGAAATATTGTAAATTAATGGAACAGTAAATAATCACCACGTGTATCAGCTTCCTTTCTATCTGAATAGTACTTAAATGTCAATTTTCAATACCCAAAAAATATTAATACAACAACAACAACAACAACAAAGCCTTAATCCCACTAAGTGGGGTCGGCTACATGAATCCTTTTTCTCCATTGTGTCCGATTTAGTGTCAAATTTTCGTTCAATTCTAATAAATTAAGATCATTTTTTATGCAATAAGCCCAAGTTTTCCTAGGTCTGCCTCTGCCTTTCTTAACATAAGTTGTATTTAAAACATCTACTCTCCTAATCGGATCATCGAGTGGTCGACGTTTAATGTGACCAAACCATCTAAGGCGACTCTCTCTAATTTTATCCGTCATCGGTGCAACTCCAACCCTTTTACGGATATATTCATTTCGCATTTTGTCTCTAAGAGTAAAGCCACTCATCCACCTAATCATTCTCATCTCGGCAACACTTAACTTAACATTATGCTTCTCTTTTAAAGGCCAACATTCAGCACCATAGAGCATTGAAGGTCTCACCACCATCTTGTAAAATTTTCCTTTCGATCTAAGTGGTACTTTCTTATCACACAATAGGCCAGACGCATTCCTCCACTTCAACCAACCAACCTGAATTCTACTATTCACGTCCCCATCTATATCACCATCGCTTTGAACAATGGACCCAAGATATCTAAATCGTTCACACCTTTTAATAATTTGATCACCCAAAGTTACACTGCTTGTCACTAGACCTACTATTACTAAAATTACATTCCATGTATTCAGTTTTAGTTCTACTCAAACGAAGACCTTTAGACTCCAATGCAGACCTCCATAATTCAAGTTTTTCCTGGACTTTTTCTCTTGTCTTATCCACAAGGAGGATATCATCAGCAAAAAGCATACACCAAGGTACATCCTCTTGTAAATGCCCAGTAAGACCATCCATAAATAAAGCAAAAAGATATTGGCTTAAAGCCGATCCTTGATGTAAACCAACGAAATAGTAAAATACTTGGTCAATCCTCCTTCGGTTCGAACACATGTAACAGCTCTAGCATACATATCTTTAATGACTTGAATATAAGTTATATCAACACCTTTCTTCTCAAGGACTCTCCAAAGAACATCTCTAGGAACCTTATCGTAAGCTTTTTCTAAATCAATAAAAATCAAATGTAGATCCTCCTTATTATCTCTATACTTCTCCATCAAACCTCTCAATAAATGTATAGCTTCCATGGTAGACCCGCCCGGCATAAATCCAAATTGATTATGAGAAATCTTCGTAATACGTCTTAACCTATGTTCAATTACCCTCTCCCATAATTTTAAAGTATGACACATCAATTTAATTCCTCTATAATTTGCACACTCTTGTGCATCTCCTTTATTCTTAAAAATGGGGACCCAAAAAATATTAATAAATAAAAAAAAATTAAAACCAATATTTACTGTTTATGTTTTAATTTTGTGTAGGTCATCAGCTTCTTACCGCATACTTTATTTATCAATAGAGTTGGACAAATCTTGTATCTGTCCCAGTGTGATGCTGAGTTCGTGGAGTTATTGTTACCAACTGATCCTCCAAAGCTCTTGAAATGTCAATCAAGTTTTGGAAATGAAATGTTGAAGGTAAAGAAAAAACGTTTTAATAATTTATTTTCATTTTCCTTATTTATATGTTTTTTCTTTGCGCTCACATGGAGCTGTTTGTGTGTGTGTGTGTGTGTGAGAGAGAAAGAGAGAGAGAGAGAGGAGTTCAACCTTTTCTTCTCCAATGTCTGCATTAGATAAAGGCCTACTTAGAAGTCCTAGAGAATGTAGAGCAAAAATTTCTCATTCTCCTTTATATTTCAGTAAATAAAACCATCATAAACACTCTGAATATGATCCAAAAAATAGATAAATCTGCTACTCCTTCAGTTATTCTGATTTTGATTTGGAAATGATCAAATTTCATAATCTTGTGTCTAAAGAACACAAGCTTTGAAGTTATATAATGTTACTAGCTTATATACTGACATATATATGATTATCATTCGATAATTTCAGTTAAGTCTTGATGGCTGCAATTGGAGCTCACCATTCAGCATCGGAAACAATGGTATGATGTGTATTTGCATTAACAACGAAAATGGAGGGAATCAGATTTACTTGAGAGTTGAAGTTCGTAGTGGAATTGAAAGCTCCCGCTATGAAGTTGTGTTTCGTCTTTACTCGATTTTTAGCCCGTATAGGTATGCAGTACACAACCAACCTTAATACCCAATTTGTTATTGGTTTACTATTGTAGCAACCATGAGCTTTCTTGTTAACAGAATTGAAAATCGTTCACTTTTTCTCCCTGTACGATTTCGACAAGCGGGCAAGAGTGATGGTTACTGGCATTATCTTCCACCTAATTCAGCATCTTCATTCTTCTGGGAAGACCTTGGCAGGCAGCATCTGTTGGAAGTTTTGGTGGACGCTGCTGATCCCATCAATTCTCAAGAGTACAATATTGATGAGGTTAAGGATCATCATCCTATGGAAAGATCTAATGGACCTGCTAGTGCTTTGTGTCTTATGGTTATTAAAGAAGGAAAACTGCAAATCACCAGGATTAGTGACTGGATGCCAGAAAATGATTCCCCTATAATTGCAAATGAAAGAGCTCCGTTGCCTGTATTCGAACCTTCTGAGAATGATTATAAGCAGTCTTCTTCACAATTGGATGGTGAATTTCATATTACATTTGAACTTGCAGAGCTTGGATTATCTATTACCGACCACTTGCCTGAAGAGATCCTTTATCTCTCAGTTCAAATTCTTATTTTCTCGTATTCATCTGGGTTGGGTTCTGGAATTAGTAGGTAAGTCCAAATATGAGCTCTTAAGTTTGATTGCATGGAGAGCAAGGATAGAATGTTTTGAATTTTAGTTTCTGCTTTAGTTTGTATATCATGAAACATACGGACAAACTTATTGGTGTGCAATTTAATGTTGCAGATTGAAGTTACGAATGAATGGTGTACAAGTCGACAACCAATTACCCTTTACTCCCATGCCAGTTATGTTTAGACAACACAAAGTTGGAGATCAGTTGGATTATGTCCTGAAGTTCTCCATGACCATGCAAAAGAACAGTGCACTAGATTTTTGTGAATACCCCTACCTCGGCTTTCAAGTATTCTAGCCAACTTAATCTAGTCTTTATTTATTACTGACCACCGACCATTTATTTGAATAACTGAAACTTGTATTATCTAGTAGAATTTGCAGGTTGCAAACCTTCACTCTTATGTTTTGATGTGATGGTTCTCTTCTTTCTATTCTGTTGATTTTCAATTAACTGATGTAATGCATTTTATGATTAGACGTCAGACATGACTGTTAATTTATGTTTGTGCAGGTTCCTGATAACTCTACTTTCTTAGTAAACATTCATGAACCAATTATTTGGCGCTTGCATGAGTTATTTCATCAATTGAAATTTGGTAGATCATTCGGATCAACAGACACTGCTGTTTCAGTTGATCCAATAATAAAAATTGGGTATATGCATTTCAATTTCCACGTGAATGCTTAATTTTTTTAGTTTATTGGAGTATGCTAAAATGACTCTGTAATTTATAGGCTTCTCAATATCTCTGAGGTCCGGTTTAAAATATCAATGGCTATGTCTCCATCCCAACGGCCAAGGGGTGTGCTGGGATTTTGGTCATCTTTGATGACTGCTTTAGGGAACACTGAGCATATGCAGGTTGGTCCATGAGTCTGTTTCTTTCTCGAAGTTAATGCAAATAATTTCATAGCAGCTTATTCAATTTATTTTCTACAATAATTTAATCCGAGAAATTTGATGCTTAAATTTCATGAACTTAAATTTTTTATTTCTTCTTTTATGAAATATATCAACTTAATTTGTCAGATTCGCATTGGGCAAAAATACCGTGAGGAGATATGCATGCGTCAAAGTGCCCTTATAAGTGCTGCAATTTCTAGCATTCAGAAGGATCTTCTCAGTCATCCGTTTCAGCTTCTTTCTGGTGTTGACATCCTCGGCAATGCAAGCAGTGCATTGAGCAACATGAGCAAAGGTGTTGCTGCTTTATCTATGGACAAGAAATTTATTCAGAGTAGACAGAGACAGGTAATGAGGTCTCATCATTTTTCTTGTCCATTCACTATTAGCCAATCCAACAATGCCCCCCAGAAACCCCTACTCCACACACACCCAGCCATCATGTTTTAATGGCGTTCAAGGAGCTGTGCAATTGAAAGCCTTTTAGTAGGTTACTTTATGGTTTTATTGCATGCGACTGAAGTTCCATACAGAATCTCTGGGAGCAGAATCTGCTTTGAATGTCGGTTTTTAGAGAATTAGATATGAACAGGTTGAAAAGCATCTGTTTCGTTTTATGTTATTGTTTAATACCTTGGAAAACATTTGCAGAATCATCCTTAACATGCCAGTTTGTGTACAGTGTCAGGATACTTGAAGTTAATAGAGTTGCTCAAATTTAAACTAAACTTTAAAATGATGAAAGCATATATCAGCAGTGCATTTAACAGCATAGTTTTTTTTTTTTTTTTTTTTTTCCTTTTGTTCATTAATTTGATAATATTTTACTATATCTTCTCTAGGATAGCAAAACTGTGGAGGACTTTGGTGATGTGATTAGAGAGGGAGGTGGAGCCCTTGCAAAAGGGCTTTTTAGAGGAGTGACTGGAATACTAACAAAGCCTCTTGAAGGAGCCAAATCTTCAGGCGTTGAGGGCTTTGTACAGGGTTTCGGCAAAGGAATAATTGGTGCTGCTGCCCAGCCTGTGAGCGGAGTGCTTGATCTTCTTTCGAAAACTACTGAAGGTGCAAATGCTGTTAGAATGAAGATAGCTTCTGCTATTACATCCGAGGAACAACTGCTTCGCAGACGTCTTCCTCGAGTAATTGGTGGGGATAATTTGCTCCGGCCGTATGATGCATATAAAGCAACTGGGCAGGTAAAGAAATTCAAATATATAGCTTTTAGCATTTAATTCTTGTTATGTATATTTATTTGATGATACTGAGATTCCAAAAGGAGAAAATTAAATTAGGCACTTTGTTTCATTAGCGGGGTGTGTAAACTAGTGTCTTGCAGCCAATTTATTTTGTGAAATGCTTCTTTTGCCTTCTAACCATTCCAGCTATCAAATATTATTTATATGACATGACCTGGGCCGGGAGCTTGAAATATCAAGCCGAGAACAAACGTTTAGAGGGAGAAATTTGTTTTTAATTATCTTTTTCTTAACGAAGTTAATTGTTGCCGAGATGAGAATGATTAGGAGAGTAGATGTTTTCTTTTTTTTAATATTTTATAAGATGGTGGTGAGACCTGCAATGCTCTATGGAGTTGCATGTTGGTATTTATAACAGAAGAATAAAACTAAATGAAGTGTTGCGGAGATGAGAATGATTAGGTGGATGAGTGGCTTTACACTTAGAGATAAAATACGAAATGAATATATCCGTGATAGGGTTGGTGTAGCTCCAGTGATGGACAAATTATAGAGAGTCGTCTTAGATGGTTTGTTCATATTAAACATCGACCATCTGATGATCCGATTAGAAGAGTAGATGTTTTAGATTCAACTTATGTTAAGAAAGGCAAAGGTAGACCTAGGAAGACTTGGGCATATTGTATAAAAAATAATCTTAATTATTAGAATTAAATGAAAATATGACACTAAATAAGACGCAATGGAGAAAAAGGATTCATGTAGCCGACCCCACTTAGTGGGATAAATGTTTTGTTGTTGTTGTTGTTTTTGTTGTTGTATTTTTTTCTTAACAAAAAATTTCTTATATATATAACAATCATCCAAAATATAAAAGAGTAATTCTTGATACAATACTTTAAATTAAAACCACTATTCATTTTTAACCATTTACAATTGTTGTAAAAGAACAAACTGAAATACTTTACTTATTTCTCTAGGCTCATCAAGATCTATAAACATAACCTCTAGTATCCATCTACAATAAAAGATATTTTCCTAAAAAAAATATTGCAATCAAAGGTATGAGTTAAACAACTCAGTTATAAAATACCTCTAAATTACAATAATTTACATTTCAAGATATTTTATAAGAAAAGATGGTATATTTTCAAATTTTATAAAACACTAAAGAAAAAAATTTTTAAAAAATAAAGAAATGAGTGAAATAGTTTTATTATTATTTTGATTTGTTTCATATAAAATATATGTCAAATTTAGTTTTCATCTATGTGGATACTTCAAAGTACACATTTCATAATATTTTTTAGGACCCAAGGGTACTTCTTTTCCCAGCTTATACCATTTAGGGTTGACTCCACATTTAAATATGCATATTTTCATAACATTTTTTAAAACCCACCAAAAGCTTAATCAATTATTTTCATTTCAATTTTTTTACGTGCAAGGGTATATTGTTTTCCCAACTTGTACCATTCGGGATTGACTCTACATTTAAATATGTATCATACGTTAATTGGTTTCTTTTATTCAACATTTGTTAAACAATTAAGCATATGTAAAGTATAAAATTTGTATTTTAAAATAGAATTTTAAAATAATTTAAAATATTTGCATTTGATTTTTTGTAAAATAAAATTTTATTTATCGACATATTCAATTGAGTCAGTTGCTCTTCCTCTGATCAAGCTATATCTTCGATGTACCTTTGATACCGTTTTATACCTTCTAGAAGGTATTTAGGAGTGATATCATTATAGGCTCGTAGGAATTATTTAGGAAGTTGGCTTGACAAGAAAGTGGTTGTGGAATAATAAGGAAGTGGAAAGGTAAACTATGGATGCCATTTGGATGGGGATAAGTGCTGAAATCTATTGTTGAACAATGGATCTGATGCGTTTGGCACTTGTCTTGGCTGAAATGAATGAGGAAACGTGGGATACAAGCTATGAGGGGGTCCACCACCTATATTTGAGCAAGATGTAGAAACCTCACTTGCAATAGGAAGAGGATACAATATTCTAGAGAGCATAAAATTGGTATTACAATCTGCAAACACAATAACAATCATTAAAAGTCTCCAAACCAGGAAATAACATATAATAGTCAGTCATGTAAAAATCTTACTTAGAAATAAAAAAAATAGGAAATAAAAAATCGGAAATAAATGAATAGGAAATAAATTAAAAAGGAAAGAAACAATTTGAAAGGGAAATTCAGACGGCTCTGTCGGCTGTCTTGTAGACCCAATCGCGATTGCGGGAAAATGACACGGGAGCAGAATCCTATGGAGATGGAATCGTGGGATCCCATCATTACGCTCCTGTGTCATTCTCCCGAACTAGGAGAAGTTTCTTCTTCACTGAAAATACCTTGATTCCATTGTCGGGTGTTCTTTCACGAAAAGCTCCTAAGTAGATTTTCATTGTTGTGGTTCATCTCTCCTGTCTGATCATCTATTAGTGGATGAACTACTGAACTTAAATGGAACTTAGCACCCAGTTTACTTCATAAGGCCTTTTAGAAATTGTTGAACAAACTTCTCATTTCTTTGATTGATAACATGTTGGGCCGCTCTTAATGGTGGCAACCTATTAGATGATTTAAACCTAAGTATCAGTTCTGAAATTCTTACCTAAACATGAAAACCAAAATTTTGCCCGTTGTCTTGCCTATCCTAAGCTAGGGAGATAATGCTCTGTTTCCCCCCTCCCTTGCTCACAACTTCAATCTTCCTCTTTCTTGCTTATCCTTCACCCTTCCTCGCATGTGGCTCGCCTACTAGCATCCTTCGTTTGTTGCTCTCACATACTCGCCCGAGCGGTTTTTTGTGTCTACGTGGTTGTTTGTTTGCGTGACTGAAGGAACGTCCGCACTCCCTCTATTCCTCAATCTCTCGCTTGCCTCTATCGTTATGTTAGAATGCGGGATGAGGGAGATGAACCCTTTTGTAATATCTTCAAAGCGGCAACGGCTTCGTTGGGACGACACCTCTTGATCAAGTAATTAAAATATTTATTATCTTTAATTATAATTTTACTTGTATTTTCATTAACCCATTTAATATTTTATTTCAACTTACGTTTGCTTAATTAACAGCTAAATGATTATTATTATTATTATTATTATTATTATTATTATTATTATTATTGCAATTTTTAAAGACTAGGGACTAGAGTATAAAGTGCCGGCATCACTTGTAAGTGATCCGATTTGCTGATCTTTGGTTTCAGTTGTTTAGTCAAAGGCTGAATATGTGGGAAAAAAATTATGTAATTATAACAAAGTTTGGTCAGTTGGTTTGAGTTGATTGCTGAATATGTGGAAAAGTATTATATAATTATAACAAAATTTGAAGAAAATCATTTTCATAACTTCTATAGAGTTAACTATTTGAGTAAAGGGCTGAATATGTGGAACAAATTTATGTAATTATAACAAAATTTGGAGAAATCACTTTCATAGCTACTATAGATTTGAGTAAGTATTTAGGCCTCAAGCCATTCTCTCCATTCTTTCTGCTTTATTAAGAAGCATCAAAATTGTTCAGGCATTTCAATTCTAGGGTTGGACTGTGTTAAAGAAAACGAAAGGACGAGTCTTAGTCTCATTTTTTTATTGTTTTTTCTTTGAAGGTTATCCTTCAGCTGGCAGAATCGGGTTCCTTCTTTGGCCAGGTTGATCTATTTAGAGTAAGGGGAAAGTTTGCATTTTCAGATGCATATGAAGATCACTTTCTACTTCCAAAGGGAAAGATTCTTCTAGTCACTCACAGAAGAGTTTTGTTGTTACAAGTATCGACTCAAAAATCTATGTTTGCCTTCTTTATTTATTTATTTTTTTCTCAACCATGTGTTCAAAAAGATATCTTTAACGCAACTCTTTCTCTTTTCAGCAACCAGTTAACATTTTGGCTCAGAGGAAATTTAATCCGGCAAGGGATGCCTGCTCAGTAATGTGGGATGTGTTGTGGGAGGATTTGGTGACCATGGAGTTGACCCATGGAAAGAAGGATAGCATGGAATCACCTCCGTCATGCTTGATATTGTACATGCAGATAAAGTCTCCTGATGCAAAGGAAAATGTCCGTATCATAAAATGCACTCGCGGCTCACAGCAAGCTAATGAAATCTTTTCATCAATTCAGGAGGCTTCGATAGCTTATGGACCAAATGCTTCCAAGGTTTGTATTTTTATGTGCAAACATTTTCTTTCTTTCTTTTTTTTTTTTTTAATACTAAGTTAAGTGTTGTCGAGACGAGAATGATTAGGTGGATGTGTGGCTTTACACTTAGAGACAAAATACGAAATGATTATATCCTTGATAAGGTTGGTGTAGCTCCAGTGGCGGACAAAATTAGAGAGTCGTTTTAGATGGTTTAGTCACATTCAACATCGACCATCTGATGATTCGATTAAGAGAGTAGATGTTTTAGAGTCGACTTATGTTAAGAAAGGCTGAGGTAAACCTAGGAAGACTTAGGCTAATTATATAAAAAATGATCTTAATATATTAGAACTAAATGAGAATATGACACTAAATAGGACTCAATGGAGAAAAAGGATTCATGTAGCCGACCCCACGTATTGTTGTTGTTGTTGTTGTTGTTGTTGTTTCTATTTAGCGAGTGAATGTCCAATCATAAAAGTCCTTCCCATTCCTTTATGTGCAGGATAATAAGAGAAGAAAGGTGCCCAGACCGTATACCCCTGCCAATGCCGCTGCCTTAACCGAGGTATTTCCAAAGGAGGTGTATGATTCATGGGGTGCTCAAGATACTCAGGAATTAGCTCAGATAACTTCGTCTTTTGGCACAGTTGCTTCACAATCTCAATCCACGAAGTAGCCATATCAGCTCTGGTTACCTCAAGAGGTAAAGAGGCATGAATGGAAATGATGGCTCGAGATACCTTTATTTTACATCATCAGTCTTCGGAAGAGTCTTCATGGCTAATACTCGGCAAAGGTTTGATCTGCCGGAGCTGGTAGCAGAGGGCTTCATTTTTTTGGTTCAGAAGCAGAAAACGGTTCAGGAAGATGTTGCCAGTTCCTAGCCTTTTCTCTCTGCATAGGAATGCTGTCAATAAATAATATTGAGTGTATAGCTCCCCCATTCATCAGCGTCGCTGCATGGCTAAATCCAAATATAATGTCAGCGAATACAAACTATAGATGATACCTTGTATTCTATTATCAAAGATTTTTATTTTATTTCTAATTTATTTTTTATTTCTTCACTTCAAGCATGTCAATTATTTTGTGGTTGAGTTTATATTCGTTAAGTTACAGGAAAACTAAGTAGCCGAATAAGTAGACCAATCTTAACACTTTGAGGTACCCATGACATTTGCATCCCAATATTCAGGTAAACCAAGAAACGTATTTAATTTTATATTAGAATATTCTTTGCTAATGGCATAAATCATGTAACAATTTTAGTGAATTGAGTGTTCATATAATAAATGTTTTATTTTGCTGTGTATTAAATAAATTCTAATCTTATATAAGAATATTAATATAGGATTATTTAATTTCATCAGTAATCTCGAATGTGATGTAAATTTTGTACCATCACTTTCTCAATTAATTATATTAATTTAAAAATTCATTATATAATATATTAAATTAAATTATTAAACCTAAAATATTTAAAATATTGCTCTTCTAGTGTATTCTTATACTATTAGCACTCAAACAAGTATTTAAATATGTTAGTCAAATTAGCTTAATCAAGTTATGATTGTCCATGGTTACTATCATGTGATCATGTGGTTAACACTTCTATAATCCTAAACACAGTAGTATCATGTTTTTAATAAAATTGTGATGATTTTACTTGATCTGGATTCTCCTTAGTCTTTCATAGGTTTTTCTTCTTTTTTTTTTTATTTGATGTGATATATATATATATATATATTGGTTATAATTTTAATAAATCTACTTTACATGGTTATGTAATAGTATTATTAGGCTTCATATTAAAAGCTCATAATTAACATCTTTGTGGATAGAAACTCATATAAATAATTAAAGTAATGGGAATATAGTTATCCAAGCTCCTACAAATCATGTTTTTGTTCACTATATGGTATTTCTACAATATAACAATTTATCTATTCATAGGAAAAATATTACTAGTTTCACAATGTCTCATAAAGGTTAATATATTGTGAAAACTTTAACATAGAGCCATTTTAAAAATAAAGTGGAATATTGTCAAATGAAGGATGATGAGGAACAAAATAACTCTCTACTTCAATATTTTTTTTATCAAAAGAAGTGATTCTAATCTCTTTTGAGTTACAAAATTCAAAAATTAATGGATTTATCTTTAATAACACTTGAAGACAATGCTAAAATCAAGATGAAGGTAAATATAATTACATTTTAAATATTTCAAAATTGTGCTTTTTGTTTGCACAGTAAATAATGAAATGATTGTAATAATATAAATAATAATAATAAGAAAATATATAAAAAATGAATGATATAAATTAGTCTACGGTGGTTTAAATAATATATTATATAAAAAATGATTTAAATAAATATGAAATGATTGTAATAATTGGAATATGAGTTATTGAGTCTGTTAATAGCATTTATAGTTTACAATAGGGGTGTAAACGAACCGAACACGAATGAACAGAGCTAGTGTTCGTGTTTGAAATGTTCGAACACATCATTGTTCGTGTTTGGTTCGTTTGCTTATCGAACGAACATGAACTTCCTGGCGAACCGAATACGAACTGTTCGCGAACAATGAGTCTTTTTGACAACCCTAGTTTTGATAGGATACTTCCTCAAAATGAAGCAAATTGATCAGGTATTCCGTACATATCAGGTAACCCATAATTTCTCAAAATGAAGCAAACCGAATAAGGCGTTTAGGGTTTTGATTAGGGTTTTATTTTAATATATAGTATAGTATATTAATTATAATATTATTATATTTATATTAATATAATTAATACTATAATATTATTATTGTTATTATTAATTTATCATATATTATAATTTATAGAAGTTTAATTATTTAAAATATGATAAATTTTTATAATATATAACTATTTTTAAAATATCATAAATTTTTTATATATAATTATTTTAAATTATTTTATATTTCGAACAATAACGAACCGAACACGAACGAACACATCACTGTTCGTGTTTGGTTCGTTTAACAAACCGAACGAAAAAAATTGTTCGTGTTCGTCTCGTTTGCTTATCGAACGAATCGAACACGAATTTTTTGGCGAACCGAACACGAACTTTTTGGCGAACCGAACACAAACTGTTCGAGAACAACGAGCTTTTTTGACGTGCCTAGTTTACAATGAAATATGAGAGTCAATCATTTATCCTAATGAATTTTCTTCAACCTTTTGGGGTATTGGAGAAAAATTCATTTCAATTTGGTCTATCTTCATAGACAATGCAACAACTTGACATGCAATCATTGAAATAGCATCGTTAATACTGGCTACATTTTTAGGATTTGTCCTATTAGAAGGCCACTGAAAATTATTATTAGTCATTTCTTCAATTAATGAATAAGCTTCATCAAAGGGTTTAGACATTAATGAACCTCCAGCAGCAGCATCTATCCCATTATAAAATGTTTGAATGACTAACCAGTCTCATAAAGTGTGATGTTGACACTTTCTAAGGAGTTCATTAAATCTTTTAAAAGCTTCATATATAGACTCTCCTTCATACTGAGTAAAAGAAGTAATATCATTCTAAGCTTTGCAGTTTTTAAAGGTGGAAAATACTTAGCCAAAAATTTTTTAGCTAAATCTCCCCAAGTTATAATAGATCCAGGTGCTAATGAATTTAACTACATCTTAGCTTATACCAGAATGAAAAAGAAAAAATTCTAAATCTAACAACATCATTTGATACGCCATCAATTTAAATGTAGCACAAGTTCTAAAAAGCTTGCTAAATATAAATTGTGATCCTCAGCCAGTGTTCCTCCAAAATAATTTTTTTACTCTTTGTACAATTAAAGGTCTAAGTTCAAATGAGTTAGCCTCTACAACAGAGGTTTGAATGCTTAAATGAATTTCATCAATTGTATAGTTCGCATAATCCCTTAAAGGTTTTTGTAAATTACGATGTTCATTTTCAGCAGTTTGAATTTCAATATTATTTTGCAATGTGTTTAGCCATTTCTTGAGAATTATGAAGTCTTCCTTGTTTTCAAAATTTTTCTAATAGTTTGTTCCAATTCATAATCGTAATGCACTAAATTTTTAAATCCAGAACTACGCATAAATAATCTAAAAAATGCAGAAAATAAAACAACACACCAGAAATGAAAAAATATATATTTTTTCGGTTTTAAAAATTTTTGGTTTTTTATATATATATTTTTATATTTTCATTTTAAATTCACAATTCAAATAAAATTGTAATTCAAAAAGTTTCGTCCATTCCCCGGCAACGGAGCCAAGAACTTGACCGGACCCGCAATTACATGTATTTTTAATCTCCAAAATTTTGCCATAAAATATTTCTCAAATTATATCAAGCTGGTAATATGAACAAATGTAAAGATTTATGAAATATATAATAGATTTTCACACTAGGGGTGCTACGCAAGTATACGTATTGATTCAAGTAATATAAGATTTTCCTTAAAACCCTCGTATCGATCCCACGCGGAAAGTGGTAACTCTTAAAATCGACGTGCATAATTTCTATTTAAATTACAAATTAAATAGATAAAGGTATATAATGATATGCTTACTAAAAGTTACTAATAAAAAGAAAGCAACAACTAAATGTAACAGCTTAATAAAATATAACAGTTAATAAAATATAACAGTTAGTTTGGAATTTATGGAAAAGTTTTCTCCTTGCAAAGAGATTTTAACATATGGAGGATTCAAATGATTTAGGACAAAAATGATGTATTGTGACTAATAGAAACATACTTTATTTTTTACCCCCTCCCAGTGCTAACAAAGAACATTAGCTAATTTAAGGTCGATTCCTTAAGATGATTCTAGATTGAAACATTTTAGCCTCTGGCCTCTAGATGCCCTAGCCTAAGCCAATATATTGACTAAATCTCAACATTGGGTACTACACCTTAAGCCAAATTAGAAAAAATCTAGCCTGTCACCTAGAACTGACCAATTTTATGTCCATCAAAACTTATCTCCCTATTTATTTGCACTCCCCCTTGGTGAAGGCAATGACTCTGTAAAAAATGAAATGTGGTATCCACTAGTTGGGTAAAATCATAGCCCTCCCAGGTCATTATGTTTCTCACAGATTTTAACCTCACAAGTAGCCAGTTTGTAAAATAAATGAAGATTCGATGAAAATACCATCACAATTTTAAGAGTAAAAGAAACGTCATTAAATCATTCTCATCCCACAATATTAATTCACATAAGCAAGGAGAATGACAGGGAACTACTCAGAATTCATGAGATTAAACAAAAACAAAACATTTCTTTGAAATACAATTCTTACAACAAAACCTTAAACACAAATAGAAAGTACCTTATGTCTTTTCCCCAACTAAACTTCTGTAGTTTCCTTGAAGCAATCTCCAAACTTTTACACACTTACACTTAAACATAAAAATAAGAAAACCCTCATTTCTATTGCCACCTAATTAAAGTTTTGCAGCTCCAAAAGGTCTCTAAATTCGGCTAAATCCTACTCATTTAATAGAAACAGAAAATAACTAAGGGTTGCTTCGAACACCCCTCCAAAACTCAGCCAAATTCAGTGGATCTTTTAGAAAGATAGTTTCTGGCGTTATAGCGCTAGTCTGTGGTGCTATAACACCATTCTGGCTGGACACTAGCGCTATTAGCGCCAGGGGTGGCGCTATAGTGCCACCAATATTTGCCCAATTTTGTTCCATTTCTCTCATATTTTCTCTAGATGTCTATTCCACGTACCTGAAAACAAAAACAAACAAAATAGATTCCTTTAAAGTGGAATATCATCAAAATTATATAAAAATATATTATAAAATATGCACTAAAAATAGGTTATGTTTTGGTGGAGCAACATGCCCAAGCCACGACCCTAAGACCTATACCTACCCAAATCAACCCCATACATAACCTAAACCTAGCCTACCCAAATGCTATATAGCATACCTTAGACTAAACCATACCACTTAATCCTAAATCATCCAAACTAAGCCTTCAGATAATCTAAGCCTAGCCTACCCAAATCGGCCTTTCCTTAACACTAGCCGGCGTGAACCCAATCACACCTAAACATAGTCCGAATCACACCATTCCTAACCCTAAACTCTTACTCAATACCTCAAGTAAAAATAAATAATTGATAAGAGAGGAGAGGGAGACATTTGTGTGCTTATATGTTTAATGTGGTAAACTTTCTTACACCCATATGTTTTTGTAGTTATGTGAAAGTACATGTTACCCCATGCATATTATTATGTATTTGTCACGTGCAAGTTTATGTCTATACTAAGAAAGTCATGTGCTTACAATGGAAAATCCATGTGTTACATATCTATTATGCAAAGAAACTCATGTTTCATGTTCCTCGTGTGCTTACCATGCAAAAATCCATGTGTTATATAGTAATATGTTGAAAATCCTTATATGTTATGTCATTCATAAGAATTTATATCTATGTGTCATGCGTTTTTATGTGAAATTAATGAATCATTTGGTAGTTTATATTTTTTGAATGATAATAACCTTCATGTTATCAAATGCATCTATCATGTTAGTCCCATAAAAAAAAAGAAAATTAAGTCATGTATGTTGACCTCACTTTTGTTGAGGTCTAGTTTTCCTCCTTATGAGCCTAGGATATAGTCATAGGACTTTCCTATTGACTATCGTAGGGGACTAGTAATGGAACCCTACCCATTAGAGATTCTAAACAACTCCTTACTCTTCTTGGAGTTCTACATGTATGGTTTTGACCTCTAGCACTTAGTAGGATGAAACCAACATGGGGGAGCTCAAGGGGAGTTCCTATAAGACTTGCAAGCATTAAGTTTAGCCCTGGGTGGCTTGGTCTTGTTCAAGCTTAAACACACACACACACACTTAAATTCACCACAATTTCACACACAAAACCTAAAACTCTAAAGTCACTTACACTTAACCCATTCCCTGACTCTTTTGGAAACTCATGTGGGTGGTCCCCAAGCTGCTGGACTTTAACTAAGGTGGCTAGGACCAACACTTGGAGGATCCAAAATGGGCCCTCATTGGTCTCATGGCACCAAAAAGGTGACATCATGATTAGCATCTTCAATGAATTCCAATTCTACCATAATACCAAATTTTGACCTTCTATCCCCAAACTTCTCCAAAATTACCAAAATGCCCCTCATATTCCAAAAAATTCCCAAAATCTCTAAATTCACTCCAAACACCACCAAAATCAATCATAACAACTCAATGATCCCCATTATACCCAAATGCACCAAAATTAGCCAAAATTCCCAAATTGCTCCTAAATGCCCAAAGTCTCCAAATCACCTCCAATTTCCACCAAATTGATTTCAAACTTCCCAAATTTCAAATCCACATTGAATTTCATCATGTCCAAGCCCAATTGAAACCAAATACAAATCCAATTGAACTGAATTTCAAGCTAAATTTCAAGCCCAAATTAAATACCCTAAAATTGTCCTAACTCCAAATCTCATCAAATTAAACCATGTGACCACTTCAATTCCACCAAATTCACTTCCTAAACTCTTCATGACATCTCCCTAGACCAATCCAAACATTCAATTGATTTTTAATCCAATCCCAAGCTAATCCCAAGCTCAATCTCAAGCCTAAAACCTAATTTTTATTTTAATTCCAAATCCACTTTAAATCTTTTGGAATAACTAAGATCTAATCACCCCAACCTTGTTTGAACCTTTGAAATGCTAATCACATCATCCAAGACCCCTAAATTGGTGCAATGGACCAAAGATCCCCAAAATTGTGGAGCCTTTTCCCAAAATTGGTTAAATGATTCATGGTTGGCATCAATTGACTAAACCCCCATCGTAATCACAATTAAACCTCCCCTCGAGTTCCCTGAACCACCTAGCCACCTCCTTTGCTCTGACCGGTCGGCCTTAGTAGTTGGAAAACCCAAAAATGAGAAGCCATCCCCATGGCTCAAACCCAAATTTCACCCATCCCTTTTGGAATTCTCCAGTTGGTCAATTATGCCACTCAACCTTCCACCAAGGCAGCACTTTGCTCCCCCTAGCTTGCCACCATGGCCGTGGCTATAAATTGAGCACCCTTTACCACTAAAAGGGAAAGAAGTTACCAAATCCTTGGGGAAACCTGCCAAATTGTTTCCAGAGCTTCCCACTTCCTTCTTAAGCGCAATCCCACTATTTTCAGCCCTCCTTCCACTGCCTAAGCTCAATTTCATCACCAAAAACCAGGGCATTTTTCGGCCATCTCCAAAAACTAGACCAAATCCCAAATTGACTAACCCATAAGCTTCCCCAGCATAAGAGAGGAAGTTCCCCAATGAAAATGTCCCTTCCTGAGCTCCCCAACCTGGACTTCTACCTAGTCGTGCCACCTCTTGATTGAAGTCCTATACAGACCCAACCAAAAATCAAAGTAAAGCTTGGAGGACATTTGTAGGACCAAAATGAAGATCTTGAACCAATTAAATTGAGGCTACACCTCTTGGATAAAGGTATGGACCAAAATCTCCAATTTTGCTCTCGATTTAAGCCTTTGTGAAGTAAACTTGTATTTCATGCACATGTAACCTTTTAGATAGGTTCGTCTCACCTAGATGAAAGTGTAGGAATAAACCCCATGTGATTTGATTAAGAATCGAGTGAAATCTTATGGTGGTTAGAAAATGGAAAGTTCTCGGGTTAGGACGCTTTTGGGATGATGACCAGGAGTTGTTGGATCATGTATGTATCAGACGGACGGACCAGATTGAGCTGGACAAGAAGATGATTTGTGAAAAGCAGGCTGAGTCAGCAGCTGGCATGAATGGCGACATAGAATCAAAGCGCGCCGCGTGTGCTTTCAGAGCTGCCGAGGTTGACGTGGATAAGTAGAAATTTAGGGTATTTTCTAATTTAAATAATTACAGAGACTTCAAAAATTCATAACTTGTTATAGAAAAATACTAAAAATAAAATAAAAAAGACATCTATGCTCAGTGAACAAAGGAGATAATGTGGACTAAAAATAAAAAATATTTCTTTATATTTATTTTTAAATTAATCAAATACCCTAAAACTTGTTTAAATCATAAATAATTAAATATTAATTATAAAAATATTTAATTTTGAGGCACTTCTAGCATTGGAAACCCTAATTTTCAATGTAAATCACCATTTTTTATTTAAAATAATTATAAAATAAAATATAAGTAAAAAATTATAAAATTGGTTGGTAGGTTCACTGGGATCAGAAGAACTTAGGAAAAATTAAAATTAGATTTTAAAAATTGAAGACATATTTTTATATTTTAAAATTAAAAAAATTACCAAAAATTAAGAAAAATACAAAATAGCTCAAATAATTATCAAATTGGGCTAAATTAAGGCTAACCACCTCAAGATATTCCTGTAAAAATTTCAAGGGCATAAAATTTTTGGCGTATAAATGAATTTTCTAAGTAAATGCGAAATTTGGTTTAAAATAATTATATAAATTAAAAGAAAAATCATAAAATTATAAAAGGTGGTTTAGGGTGTTCTTTGTGACCAGAGACACCTAAAAAAAATAAAATTGAGATTAAAATAAATACTTTATTTTTGGTCTATTTTCTACTTTTAATAAATTATTAAAAATGAAATAAATGCATGAAAAATGCAACATAATTTTCCCTGAGCTCTTTAAGGTCTGAGAGACTTATGAAAAATATAAAAAAAAAATTTAATAATAAAATGTATTTTTTATTTATTTGCTCATTAGAAATCATTTGAAAAATTATAAAAATTAAAATATAATTCAAAATTCACTAAAATTGTTCATAGGGGTCCTCTGACCTAATTGAACCTCTAATAATTTTCTTAAGCATGAAAGGTTGTTTTACTTAGTTATTTTAATTATCTCCCAAAAAATCCTTATCTTCAAGTAAAATAATTATAAAAATTAAATAAAAATTAGAAAAATCACAAATTCTTGCTTAATGTCTTAATTGACCCATGAGTGAGATGATAATAAAATTTTAAAGTCATTTGAGTTTAACTTAAGTAATTATGGGGTAAGGATCCTTAAGGGCAAAATTGCAATTATGAGATTCCCTACCTTAATTAAAATTTAGGTTAAACTAAAGGGTAAATGGGCAATGTTGATCATAATTGACTTTCTTAGATGATTGGAACATAATGGGATGAAAGCTAGAAACCAACTTATCATTTCTTTACATAAAGGGTAAAATTGTAATTTCCTGATTATTATGATTTGAAGTCAACTAATTTGAAGATCCTAAGATGAAGGGCTTGTGTTATGAGGATGTTAATCCACTGATTAGAATCCCTACTTCCATGGTTAAATCATAATTTATTCTTCAAAAAGGATCAAGTGCACTTCAATTAATATATTTTCAAGATCACAAATCTACCCATTAATGTTTAAGAGCTTAGTAGTGAACTAGGCTTGATCCTTTATCATGTAATAAGGTTTAGAAAAGAGGAATATAATTAATCATAAAATTTCTAAAACAACACAAGCTCAACTTTGATAAAGAGGAGTAGGGATCCCCTTAATGATCATATATACCCTTAAAAGCGTCTACTCACATAATTCTTAGAGTGAAACTTCAAGTGAATGTTTAATTGTCCTTCTCATGAGACGATTAAAACATTGAGATGTTCATTGAGCACAGGTTAAAATATCATCACTAAATCCTAACCTAATTCGGGATGAATGATCCAGCAACACAATAAGTTCAGGTGAACTTTGATAAAAAGGAGTAGGGATCCCCCTAATGATCATATATACCCTTAAAAGTGTCTACTCACATAATTCTTAGAGTGAAACTTTAAGTGAATGTTTAATTGTCCTTCTCATGGGACAATTAAAACATTGAGAGGTTCATTGAGCACAGGTTAAAATATCATCACTAAATTCTAACCTATTCTGAGATGAATGATCCGGAAACACAATAAGTTCAGGTGAACTTGAAATGATGCAAAAGGCTTTAAAAGTTGTTTAGGGTTATACTCCGAACACCTTTGCAATCTTTTTGACATTTTGAAGGAAAATTGAATTCATTATGTTTTGATGAAGAAAATCATCCTTTAACAAAAGTATAGGCCCACCAAGTTATGCCCCGGGACTCGCTAATTCACTAATTCAATAGAAATACCCTACACTACTTATCCTATATTAGTAACCCAATGCTCAAGGACTTAAGTCTTTTCTAAGATTTTAAGTCCTTGTGAACAACTGGGAATATTTTTTTTTTGCACATATGGATCATCGGACTGGTATAAGTCGGAGGTCTAGGTGGCTAGGGCAATGACAATAATGCTAATGTGTGCTATATGAGGGATATGAAGTGGATTTTTTTAAGAATAGTATCTTCTACCTCAAGAACTTTTAATGGTGGGAGTGGACAAAAACCGATGATATTATTCACTAACTCTTAGTGGGATTGTTTCCCTTAACACTCTTAGGTTATTGGTAGTCCTAGCTTGATTAGAGTGATTAGCCTATGGACTACATTTCCTTATAAAATGTTTACAATACTAACAAAAATAAAATTTATTTTTCTTGTTAAAGTGAACTCTGCACGAAAATTTAAACAACAACTTTTGCATAAAAATAAAGGATTTTGGTGAAAACTTATAAAGTCCACGGTTAGTCACTTGGTTTGAGGATAAGAATTGCCCTCTATAGCTTGTCGAGTTGGTAACTCTTATTTAAGGTTGGGAAGCACACAGTCCAGCTCTGAGTCCCCACCTTTACTAATTTCTTATACACAGTCTCGATCTTTCATATCTGACTACGGTTTTTCTTTGCTTGTTCGTATTTTTGCTACAACTTGTTTTGCAACTTCTGTGTACTAGACTTTCTCGCTCTCTATTTTTTTTAAATTTATTTAAATTTTCTGCCAATATATTATGCTTAATGATGCTAACCATGTAGTAGCAACGGAGACCGAGGTATGCATTTACATTTCATGTACTGTAGTTTTTCCTATTTACTTTACAACATTTTCTATCTGCACTTATTTACTTTGCATGCAAAACTAAAACCAAAACCAAAACCAAAAACAAGAAATTACGCTTTCAAAATAGAAATACACTTTTAAACTAGTGAACACCTTAAATCACTCTTTTTGGTTTACAAGGATTTCTTGGATGAGGTAATTCCTGGTTACTAATGAGAATTCTTCGGTCTAAACGAGCCTAACAACTTATTTAAACTAAGTAAACTCATAGGAAAATAATGATGCCATAATGAGGGAACCGTGGGATCCTAACCGGTGTCACTCTAATTAAATTAAAATTCTCTAAATAAAACACTTATACAACAACAATTACAACACAAAAACTAAAATATTGAAACATACACAGCAAAACCATAAAACCTTAAACTCGGAGCCGCCACAATAAGGAGCTAGGAGCTAACCCTGTGGGCAGCACGATGAGAACATGCAGAAGAACATATTTGAGAGAGAAATTGGGGTCGCCATTAGCAAAACCTTTTTTAGAATTAAATAA
>CM040430.1:108351307-108384992 GCA_022702705.1 Papilionanthe hookeriana x Papilionanthe teres
GCCTAATTAGATAGAGTAAGTTCTTACTGTGACTTAGACACATGGAGTTCATGGTGTGCAACTTCATACACCTGTCCCGCTCCGCTAGGGCCAACATTTATAATTTTCCTTTTTGGTTTGTGTCTGTCTTCATGGCAGCTAAGGCGTCCTATGCTGGAATTGTGGGCAGCAACTCCCACAAAAACTCTGATCATCTCTTTTTTCCACAGAGTTTCATGATACTGCATATTGGAAAAAGGCAGAGTGTTTTTATCGGCCAATAGGTGAGTAAAGATGGAACCTCATGTTATCTTCACCACCTGGTGAATGAATGTTTCATTGACGATATTAAGACACTTTGGTTCGTGAAATTCCAACTTGGTCACCCCAAGATTGGATTAGTTAGAAATTTTTTGAGGATCTCAGTTCATCGGAGCACTTGAAGTCGTGAGTGTTGGATTGACGTACATTTACTATATGTAATATAAAATGTAAGAAAATTATGCTAGAATCTTTGTTCAACAATCATGCTATTAGTCACAAGACTCATACGAAACTTATCAAATTGACTTCGATTTCGACCCATCTAAGAAATCTCCTATCGTTCCTATGCGTGTTCAAACTTCCGGACTCCCATTTCATTCGTATCAATGACATGCTTTATATAACATCAGCCAAGCTCTTGGTATTCTCGTAGCCGATTCATCTACTTTGATATGGGCCTCGCCTCATGGTGCCGTGGTTCAGTGGAGATGGATTTTACTCTCCCGAGATGTGGATCAAATTTGGATCACGAGATGCCGAAGAGTGGTTTCGGCAGGAGGCAGTGGCGGAGAACTTGTCTCTTTTTGCCAGCATTGCAAAATGTTCGGGCACATTGAGACACTTCGTATAGACTGCATCCTCCTCACAGAAAAGCCTCGTCTTCTTTAGCCGTTGTCGAGAAAGTGTTCAGCGCACTCAAACTCGTTGAGAAGGCAGTCGGAGGCTCCTCAGCAGCCAGACTACACCAGCTACCTGGTGGCTACACGTGATTCATCGAAACGTTCTGGCGTGTGCCCTTCTTCGCGGTGCAAACCGCCCAGGTGGTTATGGAACCAATCACTGCAGCAGCCTCTCGCACTTCGGATCAGACGACTCACACTTCGGAGGATCAGTGGCAAGTGTATACCTCCAGGCGGAAGAAGAAGGCTGGGGTACTATGCTACTTGGGAATCTTATAGATGACACCTTGTTCTCTCCCCAGTAATGGAGAATCACTCCAAAGCTCGATTATTGAACGCGCTACAAGAACCCATGGAAGTTGGAAGGTCTCGTGACCTCGTCCATCGAAAAGTTTTAGTTGCAAGTTTTATCTTTGTTCTCATTTGTTCTTTTTATTTTACATTGTCTTTGTTTTTATGAGTTGTGCTCCATCATTCGCCCTCTCATACTACTTGTTTTATAACCCCTTTTTTATCTTAATGAAAAGTGCCCTGCAAGCTCTAATATATATATATATATATATATATATATATATATATATATTAAATTGAATGCGACGAAAAAATGAATGATACGACTATATTAGTCGCTTAGTATGCTATTGTTTCGATCATAATTGGTACTAGGGTGATAATACTGAGGTATTTGTGAAAAAGATATTGATATTAAAGTATCTCAATTAGTAAAATTTTTAGACGGTGCTCGTGTGACGATTCGCAGATATAAAATGATTAGATATCCTATTGATATAGTAAGATTCATTAAATAACATCATATTCTTAGGATGCCAAATATTTATATTGATTTATTAAAAGCTTAACTAACATGCATAATTCTTAATATTTTATTCTTTCTTATATTTATGTAGTTTATTGATTTTGAGTATTCACGGGCTTTGGTTAGCTCATTGTGTTTTAAACTAAATTTTTTAGGTGTAATTAATTTATTAAAAGATAATCAATTGAAGAGATAATGTTTATAGAAGACATGATCGATGTGCAACCTACTATAAATATGAACACAAATATTCTAATCAAGATGATGACTACGATGAATGAGTTGATTTAGGAGTTCAGATCGCCTTCTATTAGAAATGATACAGTCGTTGTCGATAAGTACTTGAAGATATTTTATGATTTACGTTCATCGTTGTTTAAGGGATCTGAAGATTTATTTCAAGCAGAGAATTGACTGATGCAAATTGTGAAGATATTAGATAGTTTAGCTTGTCTGGATGAAAAAAGAGTACCACTAGCTACTTTTGTGCTCGATTGAGAAGCTGAAATGTGTTGGCTTAGGCAACGTCAGGACAAACTAAGGGACTTACCCAATATGATGGTCAGTTGAGAGGAGTTCGAGAAGCTATTTAGAGAGTGGTTTGCACCCCAATCTTTTAAAGACAGATGCAAGATATGTTCATCAAGTTGGTGCAGAGAGAAGATAATCATGCAATACGAAGCAGAATTCAATGCATTGTCAAGCTATGCGCCACAAATGATCGCTACTGCAGAAGAAAATTTTTATAGATTCCTTTCAGTATTAAAAGATTCGATCAGACAGTCATTTGTGTCTTTGGGGATCGATGAATACTCGATATTGGTAAAATGAGCTAAAATAGTGGAAACCGGTTATCGACTTACTTAGAAGCATAAGGAGGCGCACAAGAGAAATTATATTGTTGAAGGAGAACATGTTGGTCAATCAGAATGATCCAGTGGGGGAAAGGCCAAGTACAATTTGGGTGGATTTAACAGTGGTACAACTCAGAGTATTGTAGCCACTTGTACCAAATGCGGAAGACAACATAAGGGTAAATTATTGATGGGCTCTAACACTTGGTATTGCTGCCGTCAGCTTGGTAATATAACAAAATAGTGTCCATCACTTAGCCAAAAGACCACTGAAGATTAGAAATCAAGAGCTCCTTCACGAAAGACTGAAAGGGCAGAAAAGTATAGTGAGGGGATGGATGTAACTCAGGCATCCATCGTGGAAAGTACTGCAGTATGATAATTTGGGAGAAACATCGAGGATGTGTTATCTCTATATCACGAAATTATGGGACATTGTAGTCTTAGTTTATTGAGTCATTTGTATCCATCTATTGAAAATGCAAATAAGGTGAATCTAATGTGTGATCCTTATGAGTTTAAAAGGCTGACTAGGAACTCTTATGTCAGTTCTGAGAAGAGGAGCTCTAGTCTGTTTAATTTGATCATTCTGATGTATGGGAATCTTGTTCTACTAGTTTTATCAATGATTATCGTTATTTTGTTACCTTTATTAATTGTTTTTCTCATGTTACACAGAAAAATGAGGTGGTTACTTGTTTTAAACATTTCAACAAGGCAATCCAAACTCAATATGGGCTTGTTGTGAATGCACTGAGATCAGATAATGTGACAGAATATATCAACAAAATATTTTGGGACTATCTGTCAGCTCATGTGATACAATACCAAACCAAATGCCCATATACACCAGTGTAGAATGGAGTAGTTAAAAGAAGAATCAGCATCTTCTAGAGGTAGCCCGGAGCATGATGATGGCAATGAATTTCCCACATCACTTACGGGGGCAAGTAGTTTTAGCAATTGCTCAATTGATTAATAGAATGTCCTTAAGAGTGTTGGAGTGGAAGTCTCATTGTCAGATGTTGAAAGGAAACAACAGTGGGATCCGTCCATTGAAGGTATTTGGATGTGTATGCTTTGTGAAAGAGAACAGACTATCTGTAGGAAAGTTAAATCTCGAAGCATGCGAAATGTGTGTTTGTGGGTTATTACGCTTACACATAACGGTTAAGTTTGCTGAAGCCCGATTGAAAAGAGGTTCTTTGTGAGTATGGATGTGTCATTCTGAGAGTTTGAGCCATACTGCACTCTGGAGGTGAATTCACCCTTCAATAGACATAAGATCTTTGGATGTGTATGATTTGTAAAAGACAATAGGCTTTTTGTATGAAAGTTAGATCCCGGAGTTGTGAAATGTGTTTGTGGGTTATTCTGCTACTTAGAAAGGTTATCTCTGCTTGAACCTGATTGAAAAGACTCTTTGTGAGTATGGATGTGTCATTCATACGGTTCGAACCTTAGTACACTCTGGAGGTGAATTCACCCTTCAATGACTCAATGACACTGAAGATATGAGGCAAAAGAGAGTGAGTAGTAGTGGTGATGAAGTGGTGCAAGTGGGAGCAATGTCATGTCCTGTGATGTCGGATGAATCAGCTGAGGAGACGAAAATCGATGAGATTGACCTTAGAGGTGGTGAGATTCAGGCCGAAGGTGAGCTAAGGGTGTATACACAGAGGAAGAAACAAACTGAGGAACAAATTCGGTAATGCCAACAAGTCCCTTATCCCAGTGCTCCGCAACTATTGAGACACCAACACCATCCACCTTTGATTCAAAACTCCTAGGTGAGGCCGGTGTCCACTCCTACACCCCCCCACCCCAACTTTAAGGAGGACCTCCCGCAATAATGCAGGACATCTCTTGATCATTATTGGTTGGAATTTGACATTGCAAACCTTATTTCTTTTCCTAATATCTCACCTTTTCATGGAGCATTTATTGCATCATTGAACTTTGTCACTATACCCGAGTGTTGACACGTTAAAGAGGATCTAAAGTGGAAAGAGGTGATGCATGAAGAGCTTGGAGCACTTAATAAAACCGAACATGGGAGATTGTACCACTACCTACAGAGAAGAAGGTAGTTGGATGCAAGTGGATCTTCACGGTAAAATAAACTTCAAAAGGGAAGGTAGAGATGTACAAAACACTACTAGTGGTAAAAGGGTACAGTCAGACGTTTGATATTGGCTACAATGAAACCCTTGCACCAGTTGCAAAGATGAGTAAGGTGAGGATATTTGCTTCTCTGGTTGTGAATGGTGGATGGAGGCTCCCCCAATTGGATGTGAAGAAGGCTTTTTTTCATGAGGTGCTACTGGAGGAGGTATATATGGAGATACCGCTACATCCTAGGCAGTGGGCAAGGTCTGTAGGCTCAAGAAGTTACTGCATGGCTTGAAGATGTCTCCTCGAGCTTGGTTTGACAAGTTTAGAATGATGATGGTTGGCATGGGATATCAATAGATCAATGTAAACCACACCATGTCTCTTTGACAACATGAGGGTCATACTACCATACTTGTATATATGGATGACATAATTATCATTGATAATAATGAGACGGATAGTTTTTATGGAATTGAAGTGGCCTATGAACCTGATGAGACACTCTTATCATAAAGAAAATATGTAATGGATCTTCTAACGGAGACAGGAATGTGAGGATGTAAACCTGTAGTCTCTCCAATTGATCAGAAGGTCAAGCTCAGTACAAAGGTTGGTGAATTAGTTGATCATGAGAGGTATCAGAGGCTGGTGGGCCACCTGATTTTTCTGTGGCATACTCGACCTGATATTTCTGTTGCATTAAGTGTAGTGAGCCGCTACATGCATGATCTAAGGAAGGGCCATATGGATGTAGTGTATCAGATTCTAAGGTATCTGAATATTGCACTAGGAAATGGTTGATATTCAGGAAGAATGGGCATGTAGACATTGAGGGCTTTTGTGATTCTGACTAGGCACGTTGTGACGATAAAAAACGATTTGCATCAGGATGCAGCTTATTTTTAGGTGCAGCTAGGTCTCGTGGAAGAGCAAGAAACAATCACTTGTAGCAAGATCAACAGCAGAGGGAAAATACTGGAACATGGCATTTGGAGTTGCTAAGATGATGTTGTTGAAAGCCTTGTTGGTTCAACTCAAAGTGGATCAGGAAACTCAAATGAAGTTGTATTGTGAAAACAAGTTGACAATCGGCATTGCTAACAACCCGGTGCAACACGATAGAACTAAACATGTGGAGATTGATAGATTCTTCACGAAGGAGAAGTTCTATAACAGATTATTGGAACTAAGTCATGTAGCTACTGGTGAGCAGGTGGCTGACTGCCTCACTAAAGGACTTAGTTTAGTGGAGTTCGCTAGATTATGTGACAAGATGGGCTTAATGAATATCTTTTGCTCATCTTGAGTGGGAGTGTTGAGAGTTATGTGCAATAAGAGGGTTTTTTTGGGTTTATATGTTAAGCATTGTAACCTCTATATAACACACATACATTGAATTAAATAGTAATTTTTGGCGTATTTCTTTTTCTAAATTAGTTAATTAGTCTTTTATTCAGTATTCTTTAGTTATTCAATCTCAAATTCAAGCTATATAGAAATGGCTGGCTTTTTGTGAACTCAAAATATTAATCTCTCGCAACTTCTTGCGAACTTGCATTATTTGCTTGTCGCCGCAAAATGAAGCGTTCTGTTGGGAACCACAATTTCTTTCAAAAAAGTAATCAGTCTAAGGTCTTGGCTAATGATGGATTCCGGTTCAAATCAAATTCGGCGGTAAAGTAGTCATTGCCTCATTTAAAAAGAGTACTCATTGTTGTCATCCTTAAGGGAAGGTCTGATTTCTCAAGAGGATGGACAAATGCATGTTCTTCTTTATCCCTTGGACCACTCACAGTAACCTGTTATTTCTTCTTTACTTTATTCTTCTTGTAGCCATTTCCTCTTCGATAACAATCCTTTGAGAGTAAATTAAACTGCTTTGCTTAGCTATGGGTGACAAGTCAAGCTATCAAAGACAGATTTTGTGAATGAGTTGTTGATGATGTAGGCAGCAAACCAGGAGGTACATCAGGTTTAGGAGTTGAGAAAGTAGCAGATACTGGTTGAGTACTAGTAGTAGGTGGAACATCAGAAATTACTGGAATATAATCTCAATATCATTAGGTGTTTCAAAGCAACAAAGCCCCCTAATAGAAAATGTCCATTGAATAATATAAACTTAAAAAATGAAATAGTATATGCATACTTATCAAATGGAGCGTGGCATACTATTAAAGGTTTGTCATAATTTTTGGCAAGATAGAAAATTTCATATTTAAGCCAATATCTCTTATTCTCATTAATTCAGAATATTCATCCACCCCTATATACGAAAGATGAATGTTTTCCCTCTCAAAATGAGTTGGTTTAATCTTAACTGGCCATCGGTTTGCCAACTTCAAAAGAAAAATATTTGTTTTCCAATTCTAATTTTATTTAATATACAGATCTTATCAACTTAATTTAAAGATTGCAAATTCATCCCCAAAAGCTATACATGCTAAAACACGTCTGAAGAAAGTTATACTTTAAGCGATGTTGTTCTATCTCATGTTTAAAAGCATAAAAGGAATATGCACAATCAAGTTTGGCATTGTTTGAGTATGGATAAGTTTGTAGAAATTCATATGATGTTGCAAGCCAGTTTTGAATTAATCTTTACTAAAATATACTCGACATCATATAAAATGTTAGGGTACTCACTTTCTATCAGAACTTGAGCAATGAAAATTTCATCTTTTAGATATACTCTATGTGCAATCTTAATGCCGGAATGAGTCATTGTCAAAATATGGGTATACTCAAATTTCTTGAAAGCTTGAATGTTACTTTTCAACAGTCGCCATGAAGTGGTAACTTGGAGAGCAAAGCGAGGGAAGAGAAATGCTGTTGAAGGGAAACAATGTGAATGGAATAAATCAAAAGGACAGAGAATTTAGAAAAAATCTCAGGGGACTACATAAAGAGAAAATGTAAAATTTTGAGAAATTTCATGTTAGTTCAAATTTTACCTTTCACTAGTTTGTTATGCCTAAGAAGATACACCAAAGAAAAAAATTTGAAAATCAGCTATTGAAGAATAAACTTGCCATTATAAAGGAATTGACCTGCTTAAGGCTCTAGAAACTTATGAGTAGATATTACCTTGGTCCTCAACTTTGAATTCTCAACAAACACACTATCTGCTACATCATTAGATATGGAAATGGGACTACCTCAATTAAAAAAAATATATTTTTTTTTAATACAGCAATTTTTTCTGCTTATCCTTTGCTTAATATTTCATCAGGGCGTGTTATTCTGTAGAGTCGGCTCTAAGCTTGTCAACATAATTTAAAGCTAAAAGCATAAAATAATTTAAAGTTAATACTCCAGCCAGTTATCCATCAATCTCTCATGTAAAAAAGAAATCTTACTGGAATCTCATGGGGTAATACAAGTGGAATTATGAGCCTCATGACTCTGTTATTGGAGAATTAACATTTGAAATTTCTATTTTCTTTTTCTATCACTAGGAATTGCTTCAATAACTAAAGAAACTTTCTCAAGGGTCATTTGACTTTGGATGCTGGCACTAGCCTTTCTAAAAATATTTTGTAATGTTCTAGTGTCATCGACAAACATAAAATGGTTCTAACATCAAGCTTGTGGTAGAGTGAAAATTCTAGACAAAGTTATGGGGAGGACAACAGTCATGCAAAACATTGAAAGGAGTATGTCTATTACAAATTATGAACCCGATTTGGAAGAAGATAATAGGACAACAGTCAAATAAGATTAATAGCCATTACTCTAACTGAAAATGTGATTATGGAATACTGCATGCGTGTGAATAGCTAACTTTAACAGCCATTGATCTTGAAAATTCTGATAGCTTTCGTGTTGACATAAAGACAAATTTGCTCCTAGTTTAAAATTGTAAAATCTATATCATGCTTCTATTTTTTCATTAGTTACTCTCATAAATAGAATAATATTATGTACGTTATTGTGTTCACCGTTTCCTTCTTTAACTTTTTGCTGGTTCCAATCGTTCTTCGTTGGCTCTTGAAACCCTTATTTAAATGACACTATATCCTCTCCTTGAAATAAGAAAAATTAGCTTCTCTTGTTTATTTTTCAACATTTTCATTAGATATTAGCCCACAGGTAAATGCTTCTCATCAGGAATTTCCAGTTTTTTTGTCCTGTTATTATATTTTTATTACTTTTATCTTTTCAATTTTTTTCATAGTATTTGATCTCCATTTTTTTTGTTTTTTGTTTTCTTGCATTCAAATTTAAGTACTTTCGATGTTACTTGTACAATTTAGTGTTTAATTTCATGTTTTTATGTTCATCTATAATTTCGTTCACGTCACCATACTAGTTTTGCTCAAACTTTGCTTCAATTTATTTTTTTGCACATAATAAACTCATCACCTTTATCATAAATAGTTGTGACACTTTTGATTTCAATTTGATTTTGAAGGTGGCCTTGTTGCATTGCGTTATGTCTGACAAGGAATATGATGTAATAATTAATTGTTTGTACTCAAACTTATCGGAAGAGCCAAGTCCTCAAAGTTTTTGTAGCTATGTTGTTGGAGCAAAGGAATCTATGCGCATACTTGTAGACAAGGTCAATCTTAATGGTCAGAACATACTTTCACGATCTATTTTCATCATTACTGTTGAGATTCATTATGCTTTGCTAGAGCTTTGCAATGGTCTTGATATGGAATCTCCGTTGGCTCAAATCTCTGTAAGTTTGACTATTGTTTTTTTATTTCTTATCAAGCCATAGACTTAATGAGTATCTTCATCATAATCATGTATTGTGTACTATCCCTATCTAAGTCAGTGTTATTAAGTTGTGACTGTTTAAACATTGTTTCAATCTTATCACTAATAGATTAGGTATTCATTATTGACACGAAATTAATCATTTCCAGCTTGAAGGCCTTTGGGTTTCTTATCGCTCTACTTCTTTCTTTGAGATGGATCTTTATGTGACAATTCCTAAATTCTCTGTGCTGGATATACGCCCTGATACAAAGCCAGAAATGCGCTTGATGCTCGGTTCTTATACTGATGTTTCAAAGCCTAGTTATAACAATTCAAGTTTGGCTTCAAACTACATTACATCTCAAGAATGCAAGCTCAAAAAGTTGGACAAGGCTGACATAGATGTTTCTAATTTGACCATGCTGATTTTCGACTACCGATGGCGTTCTTCCTTCCGGTCTTTTGTTATAAGGATTCAACAGCCACGGGTTCTTGTCGTTTTGGATTTTGTTCTTGCAGTTGCTGAGTTTTTTGTTCCTTCTTTGGGAACCATAACTGGCAGGGAGGAAACTCTGCATCCAAATAAGGATCCTCTAACTTCCGCTGGTGATATAATACTTGTAGAACCACTGTATTTGCAGCATGAAGATGTTGTTCATCTTTCACCTAGAAGACAGTTGATTGTGGATGGTTGTCAGTTCGATGAGTTTACATATGATGGTTGTGGAAATATATTAGCATTGAGTGATGATGTTGAATCACAGGGGCAACCATATTCAGGAACAATTATTATTCTTGGGAGAGGCAAGAAATTGCGTTTCAAGAATGTAAAAATTGAGGTGTGTATTCTAGTAATCTTTAAATTCTTATTTCAGTTTGGGGACTCGAATCTGTTTAAATTAAGAGCTGCACTATAGGACAATGATAAGAAGCTAGGTTAACTTTAAACTTTTTGATATTTAATAAAAGTTTGTGAAATATGGAGTCAATCTCATTAACCCTTTAACAAGAATGATTAGAGAAGAAGGATTCATAGAAATTTCCAAAGTGATTTAGAAAGGCTGTTTTACTAAAATCTCATTTGCTTGTGGGTGGGCTGGGATTCTTGAGCAATTAAGTTTGCATATATTTTTAGTAATTCTAAATTCAATTTGCATATAATTTTGTTCTTTAGTTTTAGTTTCAGATTTATTCCGACTAAATCTAACAAAGTAAGCGGTTGAATAGTTGAGTTTAACTATATCCCTCAGATAATGATAAGAAGCAAGGTTAACTTTAAAACTTTTTTTGATATTTAATAAAAGTGTGTGAAGTGCGGAGTCAACCTCATGTATCATCTAACAAGAATGAATAGAGAAGAAGTATTCATAAAAATGTCCAAAATGATTTTGAAAGGCTAGTGATGATCGTGACTTTCATATTTTTTAATAAAATCTCATTCCTTATGGGTGGGCTGGGATTCTTGAGCATCAAATTTTGCATATTCTTTTACTAAGCCTAAATTCAAGTTGAATAAATTTTTTAAATTCATTAGTGTTAGGAGTTATATTAAGAAATAATTTATTACTATGAGAAATTATGATGAATAAATTGTTTTCTTGGATTAGGAGTTTTTTTTTTCTATTTTATATTTATTTCCTTTAATTGAATTTATCTTCTTTTCTATTTTAGTCTTTCTTATTTTATGTTGTTTCCTTTATTTTCAAATAATTAATATAAACTGATTAATTGGAGATATTAGATGATATCTTTTATTTCATATTATTTTCTTTTTATTGTCTTTCCAGTTTTAGGATTAATGTGAGGGTTATTTATACCCTCTCTCATATTAATAAAAAATCTCGCTTAATTTTGCATTATTATGAACTCAATATGGTATCCGAGCCAAATTCTCTAGTCTAATCACTGGTCCTCCTTGTAGAACCGCCAGACTCTTGGCGGGGAGGGGCACGCGTCTTGTTATTTGATGCAACAACTTTTACTTGTATCCCTGCAGGCTTGGCCTGTCGGCTTGCCCTTCCCGAGCTTGGAGCTTTGAAGCTATCGACCTCCAGCCTGCTTGTTGTGGTCTTCGTTCGCTATTGTACTCTTTTTCTTCATTACGATGTCTGGGGTCCGTCTCCAAATCGCCGAGCAATGAGGATGTTATAACTGAAGGTGAGCGAGGAATACCTTAAAGCGGTTGATAAAGTGTCAGAAAAAGCTTCACAGTTTCACTGCCGAGAAAAACTGCGGTTTGCTCATGATTCGACTGGCTTGGAACTTAGTTGGGACGTACGATGTCAATACGAAGATGGTAGGACCTTTATGGATGACAAGGCACCCGGATGAGCTTGCCCATGGGGCGAACAACGGCCTTTACATCACTGTGAGATTGTTGGAGCCGATCAAGAACAATTTTTTATCCTTCCATAAGCCGACGTCTACCAGCTTCTTGGAGCTATTGTTGTTGAGGTCACTGGTGAGATTCCCTTTCATTTTGGAAGGGAGGATAAGCCTAAACCCCTCGAGGAAGGTTGGTCACATGGGCTTGAGTGATCTGAACATTATTGCTCTTTCTGGTGGACATGCGTTGGGAAGATGCCATAACAAGTGCTCAGGTTTTGAAGGTGCTTGGACAACTAGTCTGCTTATCTTTGACAACTCTTACTTCACCAAGATTCTTAGTGGAGAGAAGGAAGGGCTCGTCCAGCTGCCATCCGACAAGGTCCTTCTGAGTGACCCCGTTTTTTGCCCTTTGTGGTTAAATATGCTGCAGATGAGGATGCCTTTTATCGTGATTATGCTGAGGCCCAACTAAAGCTTTCAGAGCTTGATTTGCTGAAGCTTGAATGTCCTGGACGAAGTACAGTTATGTTGACCTCATTTTAGTGAGGTCTTAGGATATTCCTCTTAGACCCTAGGATCTAGCTTTAGGAGTTCCTTATTGACCATCTTAGAGGACTAGTACGGGACCACACCACTTAGAAAATTCGAGCCAATTCCTCACTCCTCCGAGCCTCACGAGAACGGTCCCAAATCCTCGGCATTGCGGCTAAGTTGATTAGGACCGAACAGTGAAACTCGAAGTCGAGTTCCTACATGAATAGGGCGACCTCAGGAGAATCACCGAGTACTTCAGCACTCGCGGACATCACAATTTGACACTTTTTTGGCCCGACCGTCGGAGAACTTGTCCGGACGACCCCGGATGACGAAATGGACCACACAGATGTGTTCGGGACGTCGAATTTAGTTAGAAAGGATACCCATATTGCTGTAGTTCCGTGCTCGCGTGAACGACACGAAAATCGATGCACATTTTTTTTTTAATTTGCGGGATGCAGATCCGGGCTCGACTCTGGTTTAATTCGGGTCCGAATTAGGTCGCACACCTCGGCCCATTTGATTTTAAAATTCAAATTTTGAATTTCAAATAAACCAATTAATTTGACATTAATTAGGCTTGATTTGAAATTAATCTTTTCCAAATAAACGTCTCTGCATATGGAAATCATTTAATTTGGCGCCCGATCACCTGTAACGGACGAACGTCGACAATAGAATGGGCGGGATGATTCTTCTCCTTATTCGACATTATCTTCTCGAGACCGAATCCTTCCCTCGCTCTCGAATCCCGCTCGATCCCACGGACTCTCTCGATCTCGCCTCTTCCCCGCGAGACCGACTTCGTTCGTCCGCCATCTCCCCGCACGAAACGCACTCCCGCTCCTCGCTCTCGCTCGCCCTAGCCTCTCTCGCACCGAAATCCTCGCTCGACACAGAAGCCCGCTGCTGCTGCGATTTCTCCACCCTACACCAAACTACCTCTCGATCCCGTCTCCTTCTTCCTCGCTGGATTGAAGCCACACAAACCATCACCCTCACGCACGAACTCTGCCCGCTCGCCACTGCGCTTGGAGACGGAAGCCGACTCCTGCTCCCGGTATTCGAATCGCCTCATCTCTCGCAAGCCTCCGCTCGCTCGCCCCGGACACGCTCACCGAAACTCCTCCCGCTCCCGCTCCAGCTCCCGCTCCCGCTCCCGCTCCCGCTCCCGCTCGGCACCGAAGACTCCCCACAGCGGACCGAACCCCGCTCGCCCGATTCCTCCGAAATCCTCGCCTGCGTGCCCCGGTCCCTCGGCCTCACTCGCTCACCTCCATCGCCGCACCGAACGAAACCCCCGCTCGGTTCGTCTCTTTCGAACGCCAAGCCCGTTTGTCGCTCGTCTCCCTCCCTCGATCGAGCTCCCGCGAGCCTCCTCTCTCCCTCGATCGAAGCTCCAAAACCCCGCCTCCTCGCCTAGCCGAGCAACCCTATCCGCTCCGTCTCCACCTCCACCGCGCCGAAGGCCTCCGCTCGAGACCCCTGCCTCGTCCGCCTTCGCTCTCTCGGCCCGAAGAACCTCCTCTTCGCCATCTAAACTCTCTTGTAGCCGGTAAAATCGACCCAACAAGGCCCTTCCTTCCCCATCCCATCAAAGCATTTGGAAGTAAGATTTCTTTCTCCTCCACTTCTATCGGGTTGATTTGTGAATTCTCATTTGTTTGCTTTACTTATAAAAACGCTTATGGTTTCTTTCATTTAGCAATTTGCAAAGATTGGAAAAATTTGGTGCTCTACCCTTTAAAAGTCTGAAAATCTTATGTGATTATTTGCAAATGATAGGAAGGGTATCTTGATTTGAATGATTTGAATCCGAAGTCACTATTAATGCACGTAGTCAATGTGTCTTAAGTTTTTTTTTTATGTCTTCAGATGAAGCTTAATGCTTATTTTTTATTCTGAATTCAATATTTACAATGTTAGTGACTGGTAGCAAATGTTTACTACGTTCCGGTATACAAGCACCTCTATTTCTTAACGAGAATGATGTCTTTGCATGTTTGGGATTTACTCACCGTTTTGGAGAGGGATTCGGGATCGCTTTTGCTTGATGCTTTCATTGTTTCGACAATAATCCGTTCATTGATTATGGAGATTTTGCCACTATTTTTGGGACATGTTTCCTAACTGTGTTTCGAGGCTCATTTAAATGATTTTTTTGTGCATTTAAAATTGTTGTTTTTGGGCTTCCATATGTGCTCTGTCCGGGCCGTTAATCGCGTAAATCTCGCCGCGAAAGCTGCTGTGAGCTGCTAAGTGCTGTGAGAGACTTAAAATCTGCTGTAGAAAGCTCGCTGTGAGCTGCTAAGTGCTGTCTCGGCCCATGAAAGTGCTGTCTCGGCCCATAGAAAGTGCTGTTCGGCCCATGAAAGTGTTGTCTAGCCCTTAGAATCTGCCGTTTAGCTGTTTGGAGCCGTTGTATGAGGATTTTAAGTCTTGTTAGTTGTTGTGTGAGGCTTTCAAGTGCTGCTAGTCTGCTCGTAGGAGCCTAGAAAGTGCTCGTCTAACACCAATAAATTACTCGTTTGGAATTGTTCAGTGCGTCAGAATGCTGTGAGAATCGAATCCAGCTCGTTTTGGAGTGTCTAATCACTGCCCCGAGTCGTAGGAGGTCATGTAGTCGCCGCACGAGCTTGCTAGTTGCTGCCCCAGAGTCGTTGGAAGCCTTAAAATTGTGATTTAGGTCCGGCTCACTCGCATTTTCTTCCTTTTGGCTTTTGCTAGTTTTGGAAGTGAGCCGATCTTTCTGTTTTCTTCGTTTTTTTTATTTTCTTATTTTATCGGTGTTTAAAACGGTTAAATCACAAAAAAAGAGAATTTCGATTTAACTTAGGAAGTGGAAAACATTCTTAAGCACTCGCAAACACAATTCACAAGATAAGCTTCCTGCACTCAGAGCACACCCTAAGTGAGAGCCCATCCACCTAATCCTCAACGATGGCTCCATAGACTTAGGAGCACACCCTTAGGTGAGAGCCCATCCACCTAATCCTCAGCACAGGCTTCCTAGATTTTAGGAGCACAACCTTAGGTGAAACCTCCTTTACCTAACCCACAACATAAACTTCTTAAACTTTAGGAGCACACCCTAGGTGAGTCACCCACCTAACCTTAACTGCAGACTTCCTAAACCTTAGGAGCACACTCTAGGTGAGAACCCATCCACCTAATCTTCAAATGCACAAGTAAACTGAGCACCCGACCCTAATTCACAAGCCGATCAAGACACTGCACCGCAGAACGCACCGAGGCTTGGTTCACCCTTCCTTAATTAAATCAATCATGGATTCCCTAAAATGACTTAACCAATATTAAACCCAACGCACCGGATTGAGCTCGAAGCATTACACTCGAATCCTCCCGCAATCGGGACATTTGTTTTGCCACATATGGATCATCTGGACCTGTATAAGTCCGACGTCTGTTGCATGAGTGGCGACGATAATAATACTTACGTGTGCTCGTACGAAGGATATGAGGATAATTGAATAATATCTCCTACCCGATGACCTCCATGCGGAGAGGAAAGGACCGATGATATTATTCACCGACTCTGCTAGAAGTGTTTCCCTGGCGATCTTAGTGTCGTCGATGATTCTAAGACGATTAGAGCTGACTAACCTCGCGACTATATTACTTTACAAAATATTTACAAAAATAAAAAATAAAAATCTCTTTTGTTATGTTAAAATAACTATGCATAAAATTTTAAACAACTTTTGCATTGAAAATAAAAGAATTTTTCCTTATAAAATATATAAAGGTCCATTGCTAATACTTGACGTGTTAAGGATTACCCTTCTTAGATCGTCTGTTGGCACTTCTTATCCGAGGTCGGAAGACATAGCCCGACTCCGAGCCCCCACCTCTACCGATGTCTTATACCCGGCTCGATCTTTCATATGTGACTACGAGTTTTGCTCACGATTTCTACGACTCATTTTTTTTATTTTCTGACTTTCGTGTCCGGTTTTCTCGCTCTGTTTACTTTTCCGACAAGTTTATTTAAATCCACTGCAAATCATACATGCTTGCAATACAAATCATACAACGGTAGCAGATCCCAGGTATGCATTTATATTTTAAGATCGCTAATTTCATTCGTTTACTCTACTCGCAATTTACTTTCAACAATTTTATTTACCGAGAATTACTTTACTCCGCATGCAAAATCGAAAACAACAACACAACCCGAAACATTGGAACACATTTAACAAAACCATTTGAACCTTAGACCTTAGATCATGCATTTCAAAGAAGAAGCTCAGAGTCGACTCAAGTGAGCAACACAAATGATGAGCATGGATCGAGCAAACAGAAGATCTTCTTCAAAGAAACTCTTCCTAGCTTAAACAACAAACATATAGGACTTCGAGGTAGACTCGCCCACGCTGACGTAAACCCTCACTTTCCTCTTTGTGCTTCGTGTAACAGTGTCATGGCAAACGTAAGTCCTAACACGCTTTAGTGTTCCGAGGTTGTCGTGCGAGTACGACGTAAACCCTCATATCTCTGCGGCTATTTGCATAATCGGCTATTATGCAAGTCGTAAGTCCCAAATAATAAAATTGGCAGTGATTAAACATTTAATTAACATCGTCTCCAAAACGCGACCACACCATGTGATAATCGGGAAGTCACCGAGCTCGCCTCGTATCCGCGACATCCCCTACCTTTTCTTTCTTCGAACTCCTAAAAGAAATAACCGTTCCAATTCGAGCCACTCCCACTTGTTTTTTTTTCCACGTCCTACCGCGAAAACCTAAACCCTCAATTTCAGATAGTAACCACCGATCATTATCGAGAGTTTTCTCAAGTGACACCAGTCATTCGAGATGTAATTAACTATGAGGGCTCGCTCTATAGTGAGCTTCGAACCCATGTAAAATAAACCCTACCTAATCTTTCTATTAGTAGAGGAACTCATTCTGGCCACACATAAAGCGCTTCAGGCCAAACTGGATGTCACGAGCCCTTGGATTCGTATGATATGGCTCTACCGTCGCAAAGATACATTACTTTTTCGAGAATGTGTATCATTTGTGACATCAGCACGATTATGCAAATTACTGGACAAATGAGATCCAGGCGGTCTCATTTTTCAAAATTAAAAATACACTATTTTCAAAACTAATTTCAAAATCATATACCTTTTTATATTAAACTAAATCACCAAATTTTAAATTCTTTCAAAGCAAAAAAAAAAATGTTGGCCGACAAATTCCGCGACTCACGTGACTGGTCCTCTCTCCATTTTGATCGTGAGGTTTTGTCTTCATACATCTAGCAAGGTGTCCATGTCCTCATGCGAGCTGATTGTTGTTCTGTCGAAATATCGTGCTCATTTCTTCCTCGAGCCGCATCGCTAACTCTTTTGGATTCGGAGTCATCCGTTTAACCACCATTAAACAGAGTGGTTCGAGAATCCTTAGTGTTAGTGAGGTGGACCCCGATAGGTGCAGTAGGTTAGAGCGGTTTATCAAGCCGAGTTCGATGCGAAGTTCGACATCCTCCAAATGTCGACCGGTCCTATGTTTCATTCCTCTTCGAGTTCGACTTGTTCTTAACAAGTTAAAACCGAAACTTCTCTATCACAATCCTCCCTTTAAACTCCAAACAAAACACAAAAAGGTTTAAGACAAAATTCACATGAATTAATTCACAGGATGCCTACTCATAAGAGAAGTGTGCCAACTCGAGTACCTCCACCGAAACTACAAGCACGAGACATTACCGACTTCGAAAATTTTTCAATTGACAGAGATGATGTCGTCACCGAAGTTCGATCTTCTCGTTCGACGGAAACCTCGCCCTACGACAAGGTCGCTCGCTACCGAGGATCATTGATCAAGTTCGGGAACCGGCTCGACGAGGTCGAAGTCATTCTCAGAAGGCGCCTTATGTCTTCTTCAAGACATACCGCCTAACAATAAAAGAGCCAACTGCCAAATTCGACCTCAGCTGCAAGCAAGAGTTCCCCGTACTGAGGAAGTCCAAGGACGGGAAGACTTTTGCTAAGACCGTTGCTTCTGATCCCGTCAAGCCCGTCAGCCCCGTGGAAAATAGGGTTGTCACACGCATACAGCACGGTTCACGACCACCGCACCCGTCGCACCATCGACCAAAGGAAAACAGCATTTTTAATGAGGAAGAATCGCCGATGCCCTCGCCCTACCGTTGTCCGTCATCGAGATCGGATCTAGCTCAAAGTTCGGCCAACTTACCGTAATACAACACGTAAATAAGAACCGAAAGATTTTAAAAAGCCAAAAGGGCAAAAGCTTTGGAGACCGTTCGCGCCGCGAAATTCCTCGACAGAATGAAATTGGATGGTCCGAGACCGCACCTTTCCTTGGAGGAAGCAGTGCTTCACCCATCGTTTGCCGCTCTCGAGAAGAGAGTATTCATAAGATTGTTCGCCGCCTCTCGAAAACCTACATACCGCCGACCGATCTCGGCCTTGCCCGGGTCCGAGAACACGACTTGCCACCACGAGGGGAGATCCCCACAAGATGAACAATGACAAAAGATCACTAGTTACGCATCCGGACCGCGCATTAGGGACCGCGATTTATCCGTGAGAGCCGAGGCCCTCAAAGAGACGTCTAGTCTCCGGACCTCGGTTCCGAAGGAGAAGTTGCGAGTCCCAAGGTCTGTCGGACCGGTGTCTCAACAGAGATCAAAAAGACGTCTCCCCGCAAAGGATTCTAAGTCCGATGCTCCAATCATTAGTGTTCCGCCACGCCGTAACCAATGTCGATGGAAGGTGTACAACAACAGCCCCGCCGATCTCAAGATCATTAAAGGGAAGTCAATCGAGGAAAGATTAGAGAAGCTCAGTGCAGACATCACCGAAATGTCAAAAGAACAAAGTGGAAACATCAATGATGAAGAACATGATTTGTCATATCATACGGATGAAGATTTCGCAGATCCTTATGGTCGAGACTATGAGCCTCTCGCGTCATCGCGCGATGCTCCTTCGCCTACCGAGGAGAACGCCGAGGATGAGTCACGAAGGGCCATCCGACGGAGGGATGAGCTTATCATTCGCATGGAAAAAGGATGGAGGAGATGGCGGTCGTTATAGCCTCATTTCGTAGTCAACCTCAATCTCCGAGAGCGACTTCTCCAGAAATAAATCGGTCGTAGATCATTCATGTCGCAGATGAAATGAATGGTTCAACCCTAAAACACTATACCGAAAAGGACATCAAACGGATAGTCGAACAACAAGTAAAGGAGGCCTTAGCCCAATCCAAAGGAGGAGCATTAATTCCAAAGGGTAGACCATATCCAAAGGAATTCGATGCAGGTGCCCTACCCGAAGGGCTTCGTGCCACCTACCTTCAAAACTTTCGATGGAACAGAAATCCCCGTCAAGATGTCGCACACTTCCGGCAAGCTTGCCGCAACGCGGGGGTAGTGAAGACTATTATTTCGCCAGCTTAGTGTAGCGATCTCTCCGGGTCGCATTCGATTAAGATGCGGAATTACCAAATCGGTCAATAAAGACATTCACGTAACCGGAGAACATGTTCGTTAAGAGAGTTTGTTGGAGTCTCAAGATCATATCACCGTGGGTGATCTTGTGCGTAGAAGACGAAGCGGACGAAACTCTAGCGAATACATTCTCAGCGGTGGAGGACCCAAGTATGAAGTGTGAGCCACAATCGCAGGAGCAACGATGCGATCGAGATCTTACTTAAGAGCATCCATGGCCCAAGCAGCTTTCCTACTTAAGGATTTACAATCAAAACCTTCGAAAAGCTACTCGCAAAGCTCGCAAGCTCGCAAGAGGAGGCTAAGCAACTCGCGATTCCCGGAAGCCGATAAGTCAAAGCCCGCGAAGACATTCGATAAGAGGTTTGGAACGGTGGCAAGGCAGCTGACAAAGGCAAGTGCCTAATGCAGCATTCGAGTAGAGCGGCCTCAAGCAAGACAACCAACAAGCACTATCAATCACGGCGCCAACAGTGAACTTACCACACAGATAGAGGGCAAGGTCCATCCATGGCCGATCGATCGAGTAAAGTCTACTCCTTCGAGGATGAGGCAATGGGGAAGATGTTCGAAATTTGATCAAGAAGTTCTCGAGTTCGAGTTGCGGAGCCGAAGAAACCGGATGAGGTCGATAAGAAGGATCACCCAAGATATCGCCCATATCACAGTATTGGTCGGGCACACCATAGAGGTTATATCGGCTTCAAAGAATGGCTCGAGAAGAATTTCAAGCATCTGGAACATAACGATCCCGAAAGAATATTCTGAAAGAACTCGAATAAGCGTTCCATCAACGTAATTTTGTCGATCCTAGTGTTCCAATTGATTCCGATGCAACTGACAAAGGATAAAACATTTCTCGATTACTATCGTACTACTTTGTTTTGAAATGAATGTTAACTGGTATCAACGTTTGTATGTCCATTCCCTCCCACCGCAATAAAATAAATAAAGAACTTGTTGTTTATTAGAACTGTTTAATGTTTAAAAAGCACGGTTAACAAAAATGCCCAAAGCTCAACAGGAAGACAACTGAGAAAGGTTTAATCAAAGCTAAAAATTTCAAAGATTGTGATGAAATTATGATTTTAGGGAAAAATAAAATTAATACCCTAATGATCGGGTCCATTACTTTAAAAATTTCTGGACGGAGTCCTAAGTAAAATTCGGATCGAGTCCGTGTGATCAAAATACGAGTAATCGATCGAGTATATCAAGAGACTTTTAATTCTCTCGTCAGTTGATCGGTCCCGACTTTCGAACGAGCTTATAATATCTCGAATTCTGTCTTAAAAATATTCGAGAATCGTTAATCGTGGAGTTCGTACATTCAAAATCTTTAAATTATGCTTACTGATATACAAGAATTCTTAAAAATAAAAGGAGAAAAAAAGGTCGAAAAAAAACCCTCGAGAAGAAGTCAGTTTGTACGAAATCAAAAATCAGTATCTCAATTTAGACATTCAAAATCTTTAAATCATGCTTCACCGTATATCGTAATTCGTCAAAAAAAAAAACAAAAAAAAAAAAAAAGGAAAAAAAGGGCTCCTTGAAGAAGCTTGAGGTGAGCAATCAAAAATCGGTGTTCGAATTCTCCCCGACCAGCAGAAACTTGAAAGCGTCTCTTATGAAATTCTTCGATATTATACTTGGAAAGAGCTAAGTGATCTCGTGTCTTTTAGTCGACTATTAATTGTCTCAGAAATATCCTTTGGAGATGAAAAATATTTAAATCACATGAACTAAATTCTGAATCTGCTCAGGCTCAGAAAGAAAGAATTAAGGTAAAAGGCTTATGTTATTAGCAAATTAATGGGAATTCTACCCCAGTCATATCTCTCAATGCCCAGACGATACAACTCCATTCTCAATTCGAAGCACATTAAAACAATCTCCCAAATCAATGTGAACAATCTCTACAAATCGGTGATAAAGAAACGACGACTCGCCACAACAAAGCTACAAAACTACAAACTTTCGAGCTGTGATGTCCCTATAAATAAGACATCTTTATGCTGTATTGAAAGAATACAATTACGATAAGCATTCTAAAGAATGAGTTATTTTCAGACACTGTCTCTCAACCAATGGATGACACCTCAAGAAGCATCGCGCATCATGGTGTTTCAAAGACAGTCTTCTAGGAGCACCGATGTCATACTTGTCTAAAACTGAGTCCAAATCCTGACAAACAATGCAACAAAAGTGAACTCACAAAACATAAACATAGACCACATCAAAACACAACAAAAATAAAAATAGACTCGATGCCATATCAAGTTAAAATCCAATTCAAAATCAACATTTCAAGCTTCATATTTTGATCGGGTCAGGTTGACTCTCCTTGGCTTATAACTAGCGTCACTTTCCTCGGCACAAAGTTTCTTTCCATAGGAACTCTCCAACTTTTTTTTTTTTTCTTTCGCACTGAAGAGGCTAGCTGGCTCTATCTACATAGAACCGCGCTCTTCCATGCCTTTTGTCCTGGCAGAATGAGATTTGGTCGGTTCTATCGAACCGCATCTCTTTTCGCACGTACATTTCTTCGATCAACCATTGAGTTGGAAATGAGTCCCATCATGCTCTCTTTCTTAGTCTGATTTCTTCCTATAGACATTTTCCGCACTGCATAAATTTTCACAATTTCCACATAAAATTTGCACAAAATTCAACATCCATATCACGAATCTCTGCACTCGCAATTCTACAAATTTCATGGTCTTCACAAATTTCATGGTCTTCACAAATTTCACATCAATCTCTGCAAGATTCCACACTTAAATCTCTAAAAGTCTCTGCACTCACAAACCTCCGCAAATCCCTGCATTCACAATCTCAACAAATCATTTACAAACCTCCGCAAATCCCTGCATTCACATTTCTTAGTCATTCCCCACAATTCTACAAATTTCACAAATATCAGCAAATCTCTACAAGTCTTTGTACTCACAAATCTTTGCATTCACATTTCTTAGCAAATATCTACAATTTTACAACTTCACAAGTCTCCAAGTCGCTACAAATCCGCATAATTCCGCAACAACTCGCACCCTCATAAACTCTCATTAATTTCATAAAATCTATGTCCGCAATCACCACAATTTCATAAATTCCACCACTTCACGACTTTTACAAATTATCATTCTTCCCACTTACGAGGCTCCACACTTCCACACTTCCACACTTCGGCAATCTCAAAGACTCATCACATTTAAGGATATGTAGGATCCTAATCCTTTCTCAAGCACTCAGCCTCAAAGACTCGAACACATTCTGGGATAGGCTCAATCCTAATCCTTTCTCAAGACTCGACACATTCGGGATAAGCATAGTCTTAATCCTTTCTCAAGACTCGAAGACTTCAAGACATTTGGGATAGGTTCAATCCTAATCCTTTCTCAAGACTCAAGACTCAAGACTCAACGACATTCTGGGATAAGGCTCAATCCTAATCCTTTCTCAGCACTCAACACATTCAGGATAAGCATAGTCTTAATCCTTTCTCAGCACTCAACACTCAGCACATTTGGGATAGGTTCAATCCCGATCCTTTCTCAAGACTCAAAGACTCAAGACTCAGCACATTTCGGATAGGCTCAATCCTAATCCTTTCTCAAGGCACTCAAAGCACATTCGGGATAAGCATAGTATTAATCCTTTCTCAAAGACTCGAAGACTCAACACATTTGGGATAGGTTCAATCTTAATCCTTTCTCAAAGCACTCAACACATTTGGGATAGGTTCAATCTTAATCCTTTCTCAAAGCACTCAACATATTCTGGGATAAGTTCAATCCTAATCCTTTCTCAACGACTCAACACTCAAGACTCAAGACATTTGGGATATGTTAAATCCCGATCCTTTCTCAAAGACTCAAGCACTCAAAGACTCATCACTCAACTCTCAAAGACATCTGGATATGTTCAATCATAACTTTTTTTGGCACTCGACACTCACCACTCAGCACATTTGAGACAGGTCCAATCCTAGTCTTTCTCAATACCACTTACAACCACGACACTCCTTACAATCATAACAATCTCTGCAAGACAACAAAGAAACACAAACAAGACAACAAAATAACAAAACAACACCTCATATTGCAAATCTTTCATCCCCAGCAGAAACTCTTAAATTCTACACTAAAGTCTTTCCTTGAGTTGGGGTTTCCCAAGTGGGAACCTTAACTCAAATTCCTTTTCGGACCCGATTCGACATTTGGTGCTTGGACAGTTCTTTTGGTTCCGTTGATCGCTTCGTCAACACCAATACGCGCGATGTGCATGTTCGCACACCACACACTATCAGTCCTTCTGTTGACCTCATTTTAGTGAGGTCTTAGGATATTCCTCTTAGACCCCAGGATCTAAGCTTTAGTGAGTTCCTTATCGACCATCTTAGAGGACTAGTACGGACCACACCACTTAGAAAATTCGAGCCAATTCCTCACTCCTCCGAGCCTCACAGAACCGTCCCAAATCCCCAGCATTGCGCTAAGTTGATTAGAACCGAACAAGTGAAACTCGAAGTCGAGTTCCTACATGAATAGGGCGGCCCCTAGGGAGAATCACCGTCACTTCTGCACTCGCGTGACATCACAATTCGACACTTTTTTGGCCCGACCGTCGGAGAACTCGTCCGGACGACCCCGATGACGAAATGGACCACACGGATGTGTTCGGACGTCGAATTTAGTTAGAAAGGATACCCATATCGTCGTAGTTCCGTGCTCGCGTGAACGACACGAAAATCGATGCACATTTTTTTTTTAATTTGCGGGATGCGATCCGGGCTCGACTACGGTTTAATTCGGTCCGAATCGGTCGCACACCTCGACCATTTGATTTTAAAATTCAAATTTTGAATTTCAAATAAACCAATTAATTTGACATTAATTAGTGCTCGATTTGAAATTAATCTTTTCCAAATAAACGTCTCGCATATGGAAATCATTTAATTTGGCGCCCGATCACTCGTAACGGACGAACGTCGACAATAGAATGGGCGGGATGATTCTTCTCCTTATTCGACATTATCTTCTCGAGACCGAATCCTTCCCTCGCTCTCCGAATCCCGCTCGATCCTCACGTACTCTCTCGATCTCGCCTCTTCCCCGCGAGACCGACTTTCGTTCGCCGCCATCTCCCCCGCACGAAACGCACTCCCGCTCCCCGTCTCGCTCGCCCTAGCCTCTCTGCACCGAAATCCTCGCTCGACACGTGGCCCGCCGCTCGCCGCGATTTCTCCACCCTACACCAAACTACCTCTCGATCCCGTCTCCTTCTTCCTCGCCGGATTGAAGCCACACAAACCATCACCCTCACGCACGAACTCGCCCGCTCGCCACTCGCGCTTGGAGACGGAAGCCGACTCCTGCTCCCGCATTCGAATCACCTCATCTCTGCAAACCTCTGCTCGCTCGCCCCAGACACGCTCACCCGAAACTCCTCCCGCTCCCGCTCCCGCTCCCGCTCCCGCTCCCGCTCCCGCTCCCGCTCGGCACCGAAGACTCCCCCCTGCGGACCGAACCCCGCTCGCCCGATTCCTCCAGAAATCCTCGCCCGCGTGCCCCGGTCCCCGCCCCTCACTCGCTCACCTCCATCCGCACCGAACGAAACCCCGCTTCGGCTCGTCTCTTTCGGACGCCAAACCCGTTTGTCGCTCGTCTCCCTCCCTCGATCGAGCTCCTCGCGAGCCTCCTCTCTCCCTCGATCGAAGCTCCAAAACCCCCGCCTCCCCGCCTAGCCGAGCAACCCTATCCGCTCCGTCTCCACCTCCCCGCGCCGAAGGCCTCCGCTCGAGACCCCCCGCCTCGTCCGCTTCCGCTCTCTCCCGCCCGAAGAACCTCCTCTTCGCCATCTAAACTCTCTTGTAGCCGTAAAATCGACCCAACAAGGCCCTTCCTTCCCCATCCCATCAAAGCATTTGGAAGTAAGATTTCTTTCTCCTCCGCCTCTTATCAGGTTGATTTGTGAATTCTCATTTGTTTGCTTTACTTATAAAAACGCTTATGGTTTCTTTCATTTAGCAATTTGCAAAGATTGGAAAAATTTGGTGCTCTACCCTTTAAAAGTCCGAAAATCTTATGTGATTATCTCGCAAATGATAGGAAGGGTATCTTGATTTGAATGATTTGAATCCGAAGTCACTATTAATGCATGACCGATGTGTCTTAAGTTTTTTTTATGTCTTCGGATGAAGCTTAATGCTTATTTTTTATTCCGAATTCAATATTTACAATGTTAGTGATCTGGTAGCAAATGTTTACTACGTTCCGTATACAAGCACCTCTATTTCTTAACGAGAATGATGTCTTTGCATGTTTGGGATTTACTCACCGTTTTGGAGAGGGATTTGGGATCGCTTTTGCTTGATGCTTTCATTGTTTTGACAATAATCCGTTCATTGATTATGGAGATTTTGCCACTATTTTTGGGACGAGTTTCCTAACTGTGTTTGAGGCTCATTTAAATGATTTTTTTGTGCATTTAAAATTGTTGTTTTGGGCTTCCATATGTGCTCGTCCGGGCCGTTAACCTGCAGAAATCTACGTGCTAAAGCTCGCTGCGAGCTGCTAAGTGCTGTGAGAGACTTAAAATCCGCTCGTAGAAAGCTCGCCGTGAGCTGCTAAGTGCTGTGTCTGCCCATAGAAAGTGCTGTCCGGCCCATAGAAAGTGTTGTCTAGCCCTTAGAATCTCGTCGTTTAGCTGTTTGGAGCCGCTCGTATGAGGATTTTAAGTGTCGTTAGTTGTTGTGTGAGGCTTTCTAGTGCTGCTAGCTGCCGTAGGAGCCTAGAAAGTGCTGTCTAACACCAATAAATTACTTGTTTGGAATTGTTCGTGGTCGTAGAATGCCGTGGGGAGAATCGAAACTCGCTCGTTTGGAGTGTCTAATCACCGCCCCGAGTCGTAGGAGGTCATGCGAGTCGCCGCACGAGCTCGCTAGTTGCTGCCCCGAGTCGTTGGAAGCCTTAAAATTGTGATTTAGGTCCGGTTCACCTGCATTTTCTTCCCTTTTGGCTTTTGCTAGTTTTGGAAGTGAGCCGATCTTTTCTGTTTTCTTCGTTTTTTTTTATTTTCTTATTTTATTGGTGTTTAAAACGGTTAAGTCACAAAAAAAAGGAGAATTTCTGATTTAACTTAAGGAAGGGGAAAACATTCTTAAGCACTGCAAACACAATTCACAGAGATAGCTTCCTGGACCTTATGAGCACACCCTGTGTGAGAGCCCATCCACCTAATCCTCAAAGCATAGCTCCATAGACTTAGGAGCACACCCTTGGTGAGAGCCCATCCACCTAATCCTCAATGACAGCTTCTAGATTTTGAGAGCACAACCTTAGTGTGAAACCTCCTTTACCTAACCCACAACATAAACTTCTTAAACTTTAGGAGCACACCCTAGGTGAGTCACCCACCTAACCTTAACTGCAGACTTCCTAAACCTTAGGAGCACACTCTAGGTGAGAACCCATCCACCTAATCTTCAAATGCACAGTGAAACTAGGCACCTGACCCTAATTCACAAGTTCGATCAAGACACTGCACCGCAGAATGCACCGAGGCTTGGTTCACCCTTCCTAATTAAATCAACTCGTGAATTCCCTAAAATGACTTAACCAATATTGAAACCCAATGCACCGGATTCGAGCTTCGAGCATTACACTCGAATCCTCCCGGCAATCGGGGACATTTGTTTTGCCACATACGGATCATCTGACTCGGTATAAGTCCGAGGTCAGCGATGGCGAGGCGATGATAATAATGCTTTATGTGTGCTCGTACGAAGGATACAAGGGATAATTGTAATAATATCTCCTACCTCGAGTGACCTCCATAAGGGAGAGGAAAGGACCGATGATATTATTCACCGACTCTTGGTTAGAGTGTTTCCCGGCGATCTTAGGCTCGTCGAGAATCCTAAGACGATTAGAGTGACTAACCTGCGACTATATTACTTTACAAAATATTTACAAAAATAAAAATAAAAATCTCTTTTCGTCATAAAATAACTATGCATAAAATCTTAAACAACTTTTGCATTTAAAAATAAAAGAATTTTTCCTTATAAAATATATAAAGGTCCATGGTTACGTACTTCGTGATTAGGCTGATTACCCTTCTTAGATCGTCGGCCTAGCATCTTATCTAAGGTCGGAAGACATGACCCAGCTTCGAGCCCCCACCTCTACCGACGTCTTATACCCAGCTCCGATCTTTCATACGTGACTACGAGTTTCGTTCACGATTTCTACGACTCATTTTTTTTATTTTCCGACTTTCGTGTCCGTTTTCTCGCTTCCGTTTACTTTTCCGACAAGCTTTATTTAAATCCACCGCAAATCATACATGCTCAGTAATACAAATCATACAACGGTATAGATGCCTGCGTGATGCATTTATATTTTAAGCATCGCAATTTCATTCGTTTACTCTACCGCAATTTACTTCTCAACAATTTTATTTACTCGCAGAATTACTTTACCTCGTATGCAAAACCGAAAACAACAACACAACCCGAAACATCGGAACACATTTAACAAAACCATTCGAACCTTAGACCTCTAGGATCGCTACTTCAAGAAGAAGTCTCGGAGCCGACTCCGCAAGTAACACAATGAGGAGCTTGGATCGAGCAAAAAGAAGACCTTCTTCAAGAAAACTCTTCCTAGTTTAAACAACAAACATATAGAGACTTCGAGAGTAGCTTCGCCCGCCGCGACGTAAACCCTCACTTTCCTCTTTGATGCCTCGTGCAAATGATGCTTGCGCAACCGTAGTCCTAACACGCTTTGTGCTCCGGAGGTTGTCGTGCAGTACGACGTAAACCCTCATATCTCTGCGGCTATTTCGCATAATCGCTACTATGCAAGTGTAAGTTCCAAATAATAAAATCGGCAGTGATTAAACATTTAATTAACATCGTCTCCAAAACGCAACCACACCATGTGATAATGAGCTCACCTGGCTCGCTCGATCCGTGACATCCCCTACCTTTTCTTCTTCTGACTCCAAAAGTAAATAACTGCTCCATTCGAGCCACTCCCACTGCTTTTTTTTTTCCACGTCCTACCGCGAAAACCTAAACCCGAATTCTCAAGACAGAACCACCGATCATTATCGAGAGTTTTCTCAAGCTGACACCAAGTCATTTCGGGATGTAATTAACTATAGTGCTCATTTATAGAGAACTTGAACCTGTGTAAAATAAACTCTACCTGAGCTTTTCTATTGCAGTGAGGAACTTGTTGGTCACACATAAAGGTTCGCAGGCCAAACGGATGTCACGAGTCTTTTAGTTCGTATGATTGGGTCTACCGTCGCAAGATACATTACTTTTTCGAGAATGTGTATCATTTGTGACATCAGACACGATTATGCAAATTACTGGACAAATGAGATCCAGGCGGTCTCATTTTTCAAAATTAAAAATACACTATTTTCAAAACTAATTTCAAAATCATATACCTTTTTATATTAAACTAAATCACCAAATTTTAAATTCTTTCAAAGCAAAAAAATGTTGGCCGACAAGTTACTGTGAAGTTTTCTTGGTACTCTGGATGATTTTTGTGTCTTCTTTTGCTAGAGGCAGTTGTATATCATGTCATCTAAGCAATAGCTATGGTTGGATGGACGTATTCAATATCAAGCCTTCATTTGGAGTTTTTCTGTAGCAAGCGCTCTTTCGGAGTTTTTTCTTGCATGAGGTCTTCCTTCGGAGTTTGTTCCTTTACCAAACCCTCCTCCGCAACCTTTCTCTAAATTAGGCTCTCCTTCAGACCATTTTCTACATTAGGCCCTCCTCTGAAATTTTTTTTTGGTGTAGGTCATCCCTGAAGCCTTTTCTGTTGTAGGCCATCCCTGAAGCCTTTCCTACAGCAGGCCATCCTCTGGAGCATTTTTCTTTCATACCTTGTACCTTTTTTTTTTGCAGGTTGTTTATTTCTCTACAAGCTTCCTTGCAGCATTACCTGTGGCAGCCCTCCGTCTACCTACAAACACTGCAGGAACTGCAGTCAACTAGAAGTCCATTTTTTCTATAGTTTGTCTACTTCCCTGCAATCTCCCATGTAGGAGTCTTCCGCCTACCTCTTGACACTGTGAGAATTGCAGTCAAAGACAACTGCATGTTGTTTACTTCCCTACAAACTCCCCAACAACGTTACATATATGAGTCTTCTACCTGCAGACACTACAGGAATGACAGAGACAATCGTAGTACGGGATAAAGAGTTCAAGTTCTACTTCTTGGGATCTCCATCGCCCATTATCTAATGGTTTCAAATCTAAGTTAAACATGATTTTATACTATGTATCAACTTGAAGAGAAGTGTCAGGAGTTATATTAGGAAATAATTTATTCATGTGAGAACTTATGAGGAATAAATTATTACCTTGGATTAGGAGTTATTTCTTTTCATATTTTAAATTTATTTCCTTGGATTGAATTTATTTCCTTTCCTATTTTAGTCTTTCCCATTTTATGTTGTTTATTTTATCTTGAAATAATTAATATAAAATGATTAATTAGTGATATTTGGTGATTTATCTTTCCTTTCATATTATTTTATTTTTATTGTCTTTCCTATTCTAGAATTCATGTAAGGGTTATTTATATCCCCTCTCTTATCAATGAAAATTTTGCTTAATTCTGCGTTATTCTGAATTTCAACAATTAGTTTTAGTTTCATGCTTATCTTGAATGAATCTAACACAATAAGCAGTTGAATAGTTGAGTCTAGCTATATCAATAAGTTGAACTGGGCATGTTCAATGTTGCTTTATGTGTTTAAATTTGTGGTACTTTAGTCTTTTTATTTTGTTATAGATATGCTCTATCAACCAACTCAGCTTGGGAGCTTGGATAGATTAAACATTAACCGGAGGTGAATTGCTCCCCCAAGCCTAGTCTACCATGGGCAATAATGTTGGTAGCGCACTACCTTAGAAGTCATAAAATAGAAAATTTCTAACTAAATATACATATCCTAGATAGTTTGTCAGTTTAGAATAAAATATAACCAACAAATCAAATGCTTGAAAATACTTCTAAACTTTAATCCTTAGATCATGCCTTCAAATTATTTATAGGATTATAAATATAATGTTTATCGCGGCGGGAGGCTCTGTTAGGATTTTGCTTGATGGTGATTCCCTGCGTTGAATCACCTCCGTCTTTCGGCTTCATCGACTCCATCGGCTTTGTCGTGCTCGATGACGAAGGGTTTCGCGCCTCCAGACTTTTTATGCTTTGTCGCTTCGTCGGCTTTAGTGCAAGGGCTCACACGTCGTCTTCCTACCTCTTCCTTGGGTTGCAGCTAACTCATCGTCACAGCCTTCCTATTCCTCCTCCCTGCTCGACAGAAACCTCATCGTCTGACGACGTCGTTATTTTTAGCTACGCTGATGCACTAAGTGGAGACTGACGTCTCTCGTCATTCTTGCGTACAAGTTTTTTGTCATTGGTCAGAAGGTTTTCATGGGTCTTCGGTTTCCTATTTTCTCCTCATCGGCTTCTGCTTTTTGGTTAGAAGGTTTTCATTGCTATTTTCTTGGCAGCTCTTCCCTCTTTTTTGGTGACTGATCCGACTCCGAATGTGGGCAAACCCTGTTACGCTATTATGGTTTATAAAGGCAGTGATCCATTTCAGCTTGGAGATAGTCTGGTTTTTCCTCAGAAGTATCATGATTTATTTGCAGGGCAGCGAGATTGTAATTTCCTCAAAAAAGCAGGAAAGAAGGGGCAAACCAGCAATAATCTTTTCTGGCATTGAAGTTTCGACACTTGCTGACAATCATAAATTTGCTCTGATTGAAAAGTTCCAACTGGGTCACCTGAAGATGGTATCTATCAGAAAAGTTTTTAAAGATTTCAAACTACTTGAAGGCTGAAAGGTAGGTCTTTTTGATGGGAGACATGTTATGATGCAGTTGAGTAAGGAAGAAAACTATGCTAAGATATTCTTTTTGAAATACATATTAATTGAGGGTAAACATATGAAATTGTTTAAATGGTCCCCTGAATTTGATCCAAGTCATGAACCTCCCATTGCGCCCATATGGTTCAAATTACCTGGACTCAAGCTCCATTTCTTCAACCATATAGTTTTATGGGTGCCATTCTAGGAAAACCATTGATGTTAGATATTTCTATATTTAATCTGTCAAGGCCTCTGCTTCAAGGATCTTAGTAGAGAGAGATATTACATTTCCAGATGCAAAAGAAATTTGGCTTGGTACTTCTCACAATGTTTACAGACAACAAATTATTATGAACAAAGACCTTACTGATTGTAATCATTGTAAGATGTTTGGTCACACACATGATAAATGCTTCAGCTTGAACCCAAAATTGAAAACCAATCTTCCATCACAGCAGGTTATAGATAATTCTATGACTGAACAACATGCTAAAGAACCATCTATCTCTGAACATCGTATCTCTGCCAGTCTATCAACAAGACAACTTTAGATACTGCAATCTTATTGGAACATCCTATTACTAATGTCAACCAAACTAATGTGGTGCTTGCTACCACCACCCTTAACACCGAATCTATTCCAACACAAACTACTATTGCTCCCAGTGAACCTGATGGGAACCCATCCACCAGCAAGCCTACTGAGACTCTTCTTTCCTCTCAATTGGTCGTAACAAATGATAAACTAATTGAGGTCGAACGTCTTATTACTGTCCTAAAAGATACTAATGTTCTGGAGAAACGCCAAGAGCAAGATGTGGAAGAAGAGGGACAAAATTTGGAAGATGATTAACAGGCTCCGAAAACCTATAAGAGGAAGAGAAATGAATGCCTCAACCTCAATACTCGCATGATGACTGTTTGATCTTTTCAGGTGGAAGCCCGAATTACATTTTTTTGTAGGACCCTATTCCTAGAACCTGTGGGAGGGGGAGAGGAAAACCACCTCATCACCTTTGAGTCTTCGCCTTTATATCCTCTTCGAGCAATTACTACATTGTTGGAGACTTTTTAAATTTTGGTGTGTATATGAGTATTTTAAAGTTATTCTTTTGAGTGAGTTGTATACCCTATGAGCAGATACTTTGTACTTACTCACTAAACCAACTATATCTTCCTTTTGCATTTTTTTGTTTATTTTGTAATGGTGCGGTTTTTACTTGTACATATATATATATATATATGTATATATATATATATATGTATATATATATATATATGTATATATATATTAAATATATTACCACCATTAGTTTTTGGTCTTAGATTACTTTTCCTTTTTGATTTTTGGTGGGTTGGTTGAAACCTGGTGGGTTGGTTGAAACCTGTAGGCCTTTTGTTTCCCTTTGGTTTTGTCGGGTCCCTCTCCCTCCTTTTGTAATCAAAGTTTATTTTAACATGTAGGGTGCCTCTGCTGCTATTTTCTTAATATATATATATATATATATATATATATATATATTTTTTTTTTCTAAAGCCCTAAGGCCTATATTGATATAAAAGAAGCATGTAAGCTCGAGGAGAGGGTCCATGGAGCCCTACCCCTACGATACAATGCTTAACAAAAATAATCAAAAGATCATAACGTAAAAGTTCACAAAACAAAGTCAAGAGTGAGAACGTGATACTCTCGCTCTGTTCCTTGGTGAACCATAAAGTAATTTTTTTAATGCTATTCCATTGCCCTGAGTCACCAAGGTATCATCAACTAGAAGTGTATCCCTAGGCTTCTTCTTCCATCGAGAATGATAAACCTGCCAATCTTCACAATCATCTTCTTCCTCTACTGCTTCTTCTTCTGCTCCTTCCTCTTCCGATGACTGATCCATCGAATTCGTACCGGTGGGTTCGGTATTTGGTTGGGGATTTCTTCTTTTCCTACTGAATAGGATCAGTCCGAGCAACAAAAAATTT